>CAEGAE010052315.1:0-61851 GCA_903067095.1 Girardinus metallicus | reverse complement strand
AGCGGCGTTTAGCTCAAGGCTAATCCGATTTATGAACGCTAATTTCGGCCAGCCGTTCTCTACCACTCCCTCCTCAAGCGCTCGGCGGTTCACTTAGGGCTTATTCCGGGGTCAGAGCTTGGGGTAAGCGGCGTTAGAACCGGCGTTAGCGGCCTTAGCACCGGCGTTAGAGCCGGAGTAAACGGCCTTAGAACTGGAATAAGGCCTAAGTGAACCTCCGAGGAGGGAGCAGTAGAGAACGGCTGGCCCAATTAGCGTTCATAAATCGGATCAACCTTGAGATAAACCCCGGTAACACCGGAGTCGAGCCATAAGTGAACCTCCGAGCTCTTGAGGAGGATGCGGAGCTAACGCCGGAGCTAACGCCAGAGTAAGGCGTTAGAGCCGGCTTTAACGCCGGCTATAACGCCAGTTCTAAGGTGGCTTGCTCCAGCTCTGACCCCGGAATAAGCCCTAAGTGAACCTCCGAGCGCTTGAGGAGGGAGTGGTAGAGAACGGCTGGCCGAAATTAGCATTCATAAATCGGATTAGCCTTGGGCTAAACGCCGCTAACACCGTGGAGCTCCGGTATCCAGCATGAAGCTGACGTCATCGTCGTATCAACGCATGCGCGATCTGATCTCCAAATGATGCCCCGCCTCTTCCGTGACATCACTCTCACACAAACATTGAGTCCCTCTGACACATACAAAAGGTGAGTCTGTATTTTATTAGTTTATATGTGCAATCTTAGTCTTTTATGTATGCATGTGAGAAAAATTACATATATGTGTGACATTTTAATAGTATATATGTGCAATTTTAATATTTTGTATGTGTGTGAGTTTTTAGTAGTGTGTGAGAGACAAAACATAGTTTTTGTCCTAAACGGCCCCTAATGTTTGACATCTGCATTCGTCACACAGAAACATCTACCAGCTCTGTAACATTATGATGCTCTTTGCCACCATTTGTTGCGATGGGATGATATGAAATTTATTTTTCCGGTATTTTCAGTAAAGCTGCCATCTAAAGCCGCCGCCGTGTTCAGTCTATCCGTTTATCTGTATCAATAATCCCGCCGGACTCCAGGCGTCGCTGCCGTCATTTTAAGATGCTTATTGGTCTCCCGGAAAAAGACATAAACCCGAACATTATCATGACGCAATAAAATCCTCCCAGGCCGAACTTGAGAACTGGCCGTTATGCTGCTAACACTTAGCTTTGGTCAACAACTCAGGCGGAAGTGAGAGAGTAAATAAAGTCCCGACCAGAACACGGTGCGCTAAATAATAACACATAATATAACGAGGCTTCGAGGCAGATCAGTTTTCCTCGAGGAATTTTAATAATCAAGGTACTCGAATCACTCGAGGAATCGTTTCAGCCCTAGACATATATACATCTTTCGTAAAGTATTGCAACAGTGGAACAAAATTAATCTTTAATTTTATAAACTAAAACCCAAGCAGCAGTTTGTTGACTAACGTGACATGACTTAAGGAGCTCAGGTTGCTACTGAATCCTTTCAGTGGATCTACTGCAACACTACATTCATTTAATCTGGAATAAGTCATATAAAAGGCAACCCTACTTTTTTGTATATAAAATCTATACTAAGTTTATATTTTTACAAATAAAAACACAATTTAGTTAAAACGTTGCCAGTACTTAAGCAATATTGCACCACATGGAAATCTTCTGTCATTACCAGATATCCAAAGAACTCATTGTTGCTACTGAGATGAGCTCCAGCAAGCTAATGATGGGTTTAAGACTCTAATAACAGGACTCTCTCATGACCCAAAAGCCTTTCCATGACTTTGCTGTTTAAACGTTTGAAGCTTGATGCTTGTCAAGCATGTACAAAAGTAAATGTTGCTGGTAAAACAGAGAGACACCAACTAGCTATCAAATAGTGACCAAGCAGAATCAGTATTATATTAGTGATGGGAACAAGACATCTTGTTCACATCCTGAATCAGTTGAATTAGTTTGTTTTCTGGTATATGATAAATACATGTTTTCCCTGTTATGCTTTAACTAAACTGATGACTCAAAACTCTTGCAATGTATTTCAAAATCAGTATTTCCTTCAAGATCTACCAAGTCTGTGGGGGAGGCTGCAAACCTGCACTAAACATGACGCAAGGTGGTCAATTTGCTTACACACAAAACTCACATAATGAGAGTCTTCCAAGAAAAGTGTCAAAAGGAACTGGAAAAATTTATGAAGAGGCTTCTGATCTGCGGCGTCTATGATTGAGTGTTTCCAGCCTTTCTCTCTCCTCTCTGAGAATAGAGAGAGGCGACCAAACAGAGGAGCGCTCAAGTGGAAGTGATGGAGGGGACAGGCACTGACAAAATGTACAGAGGGGAGCAAAGTGGGGGAGGTAGGGTGAGGCAAAGGGTGACCAGCCCAGACAAATGCTCTCACACGCAAACCACAACAAGAGACAGGAGAAGTGAACAATGACAGCCGAGATAAGTCGGGAGACTGGACAGATGGACGCAAACTGCTAAACGTACTTGGAACTGCTTCGATTTCAACAGTTTGTAAAATGAACTTAATAAAAAGTTTGTGTACAACAGGCTGCAATTAAAGATGGAAACAAGAAACAAAAACTCACCAAAACTTTAAGGCTAAGTCACTGACTTCCCTCATTCCCGTCTGAACAAGGAAAGATTTCTTTTGTTGTGTTTCTGCATGCAGACGAGCCAAATTATTTCCGCCTTCTTCCAAAGTACGACCGGAGCAAGTTACCAGGAGAAGCAAGTGTGAGAGGGAAGACTTCTAAGTGGGTCCCTTCTCCCCCCACAGAGACCTGAGGCTGCCTAGTGGGAGCCACTGATTGGCCAGCCGATGACGTCCGGCTCTCAGACGCACAATGAGCGCAGCAGAGGGAATATTTCACTGCTGCCGATAGCTGCTAGTGCTGCCGGCTGCCCGAACAACAGAGAGAGAGAGAAAGGGGTGAAAAAAAAAGAGAGGCCTCGCATTCCTGGCTGGCTTCAAAGAGGGAGCAGAGCCGGGGCACCATTCATTCCCAAGGCCCTGAGCCTGGAGCATGGAGACTAGCCAAGGCAGGAGGGAGGACTGAGAAAGGGAGGAGGGGATAACGTCGAGTGGGTGTATGGGTGACCTTCCAGTCTCCACCCCACATAGAAAAAGAAGTCATAAAACTAGCGATTCCTCAAAATGATCCAGATTTTTTTCTGTTCCTCAAGGTTAGTTTTTTTTCCCCTGTACAATTTATGTTAGTGTCTCGAAAGTTCTAAAAACTGCTGGATTTTAACATATCCTAATAATCTAAACTAAGCATTTGTAAATGCAATGGGTTCACAAAAATGAGAGGGGGGAAATTTCAGCAACATTTCATGGAAAACAATATTGAGTTTTCATAAATACAGTAAATATTTCAAAGATCTAAATCTGTCTTTTAAAAACCCTAATCAGATTCTAATAATTCATTCCAGTATTGCGGTTTTGCACCTATTTAATTGTAAAGTGGTTCAAATTCCAAAAAAATAAATTTCAGTTTGAATGCATATTTTACGTTACGTGCTTTTCCAGGCTTAACTTTTCAAATTGCAATAGTCAAAAACAAACATAAAAGCGGATTTGTTTTAAATGCATGAATGTGAATGAATTAATTGATCTTTTAGAGAACTATTTAGCAGGGGTGCACAAATTGCAGTCTTATGGCCAATCATTCGTCTTTAAAACGCTTGACCTGCCAATACCGATTATTTTGTGTGAAAAGTGACGAAATAAGATAATGAGTCGGCAACAGTGGAATAACCATTGTTAATCATGCATGTGCAGAAAGAAAAATTTAATTGACAGGCCAAATTTATTGACTTGTCAATTTACTGGTGCGCCTTTACTGGACAGAAAATAAAAAGTCTGAAAATAGGAATAATTTCTATCTTCCAGTTTCTTTTACAAAGTTTTAAATATTGCTTACTATAGTCAAATGTTTTAGATCTCCGTTTAGGGTATATTTATCTAGTTTGGGTTTGACCAGTCTAAGTATTTTAGAGCTTAAAATAAGGATGATCAACACTAACTAATCAGCCAAATTCCAGAGCTGCCTTTTTTCATACTTCAAAGTAAAAGTGCCGACATACAACATAGTGTCGAGCAAAAACCACTCACCTTAACATCCTCTAATATCAATTTAGACTTAGTTCATCAAATAAAGTAAGACTGACATAAATTACACAGCTCTTCCCAAGACAAATTTCAATTTGACAAGAAATATTGTGCTCATTACATCCCTGATGTATAATATGTAAATACACTTGTTGCACTTAAAAAAAACAACAACCTTTAAATCAATAATACAATGATGCCAATATTCCTAGCCTCCTTCTGACTCGAGACACATTTGAAACAAACACTAGCTAGACTTTTAAATGTCAAGAATTACTTACACTCTGAGCTAAACAATCCCGTAAGCCACTGCCTTCAAACAGGACACTGATCAGTCTGTTATGTGGTTCAAGCCCACTCTCGATAACAATATGAGCTTTCTGAACTCCTGTGTCCGTTCAGCGTTCAACAAAGACCCTTGTTGGCTTCCCTATTGTTTGCTATTGAAGCTGGTGCTCAGCTATGCAGAGGTTTTGTTACTGTTAGGACAGTGTGAACAAGCAGCTGTGGTTCTGGCTCGCTCCAGCATGATGCTTATTTATGAAAGCTGAATGTGTTTGGGAGAGACGAGAAGAGCAGAAACTACGTCACCAAGATAAGCGATACATCATGGTGCATGGAGGAGAGAGAAACTTAAGATAACACATTCAGCTCATGATGCAAGACTGAGTGTGACACGGTTCATGAAACTGAGATGAGATTTTAACAATATTTATGAAAAAAAAAAAAACTATCCGACATACCCAAACAATTTCAACAAAATAACGGAATCTCTTTTTTATATTTACGCTTTAAGGAATAGGAATTATCTGCAAATCAATTAAGGAGAATTGTTAATTGGTAATCCATGACTTTCTGTTTCCCAAGGCAATAAATATGATGTAACATAGGTCAGCTATGATTTTACATTTAAACCACAGATATGAGGCTGGAAGGGATCAGATGCAAACTTTAGCATTGTTAAATCATGCTCTATGGTATTCTTATCTCAGTGTAAACCACACTTTTTTTGGCACCATATGCTTTTCTAAAAGGTACAAAATAAATGCTGTCACAAAAAAATAGAAGTAGGAGGGAATCTTTAAACTGTATGTAGTTGAATAAATTAATACTAGCAGCAACTAAGTAGGGTTTTGTGAAACAAGAGTTCCTCTGTATGAAAAATATTTAAATTTTAAAATCTCCAGCTATGTTTTAATGTCATCAGCGCTAGATAATGTAAAGAAATGTTTCCAGTTAGGAGAGTAATTTACCTAAATGAATCCATGATAAAAGATAAAAAGACAAAGTTGGTGTAAGGAAGTAGGAACAAAATAATAGACAGAATGACATTGATAGTTTAAGCATTAACATTATCCCCACCCCATCAGATTTCTGAGTGACAGGGGACAGGAATAAAGAAAAAGTCATATTTGCTGTTGGAAGCTTTTACCTCTTGTTCACAGATAAATCTCAGTTGAGTGGATTGGAGTTCCTTTCAGATCTACTGAAAGAAGATCCTTAATTGCACAACATGAAGGAAAATAGGAGCCAGGCGTAGCAGAGGAAACAAACTAAAGAAACGAGTGTAAACCTAAACTCACACTCCTCATCATGTCATCATGACTTATGAGTTTCAGGAGCTGTTGCTCTTCCATAGCAGGAAGAGCAACAAAGAAGAACTTCAAAGAACTTTATATGACTGTTGGCAGATAAATGGCTGATCTCACACAAACTTTTACCTACTAAAAAACTGTTAGAACAGCCAGTTTAAATTTCAAAATGTCCAGCTATGACATTACTTCTGACATCAAGTTTCCAATAAGCCCTTAAAGACATAATTCCTTTTCCCAATCCAACGGAAACAGAGGAAGCCGGTTAAGCAAAGCAGGAAGCTGTGGGACGTCGAGCGCTCACAGAGCAAAGCCTCTGGCAGGGTGGAAAGGGAAAGGCACCGACACCTGCAACAGTTTTCCCTCCAAAGTCAGTGTCAGCACAGAAAAAAATGATTTAATTATGTCTGCATCATGTATGCTTCAGAGGGAAACCATGGCTGCCAGTTGCTGGGCAGTGCTCACATCAGTGTCTAAAATCTCTAGCTGACCAAGACAAGCTGTCACAGTCTAATAAGCTCTGCATTCCTGGCCTGATCTGGCCCAAATAGCAACAGAGACCTTTACTCTACTTTATTTAGTCACTGCAGGTTGCTGGACAAAGTGATATTTACAAAACTTCACAGAATGCATGAACTTTTAACTGTGATAATATGTTTTTTCTCTGTCTTTGCAGCTATGCAAAGTGCCATCAGCATGGATACATAACAACACAATCACGATACAACAGGGTAATCAAAAGTGTATAAATAGCATTTTTCTGTATCATCTTTGGAACTACATTATCCCTTGCTGAGAAATGAGCACAAGACTCGGTGAATGACAAACTTATTACATTCATCCGGCCTCTGCGAACACAATTACTTTTGTATTAAGGACCCCCAGGGGTTTGCAACCCGATCCCACCACAGCGAGTTTAACTGGATGCTGCAGAAATTCCTCAGTACTGGAATAGCTCACAGCTGCAGGACGCCAGGTTTTATTTATGTGTAGATGGGGATTTGATGTAAACGTGCATGCCTTTTGGAGTAACAAAAAAAAAGAAAATCTAATAATAACTAAAAGGTGACATTTATTACATTTGGTTCATGCTTCAAAATCATGACAACAAATTACATCATAACAATGTACAGAATTAAATGAATGACAACAACAAATTAGAAATGTGTCATTTAATGCCCAAAAACCAGAATTAGTCTCAGTTAGCAGTCAACTGAAAAAACTGGGGGTTTTCCCAACAAGTCCAGCGCATCAAAGAAGTTCTCTTTTTTCCACTGTCTAAATACCAAATAGCATCTCCTTGAGGCACTTTTTTCTATTTAAAATAAATAAGACACTGATTTGGAAATCAGGAAAAGCCTGGTTGGTGCATGTATATGGAAAATATATTGGACAAAGAAGAGTGAGCAACGAGAAGCCTGCCCCAGAGGGAACCCCAGGAGACAGCAAGCATAATAACAACTCACCCACTTCCTGTTTAAAGATGGGCAAGTCTCCATCATTGAGAAAAAAGTTTATCCTTCTGAAGAAACCCTGTTGATTCAGAGTTTCAAGTGCTTTCTTTAGTTAGCCTTGACCTATCAGCTGTCTCTGAAAACACTTTTTGTCTGAGGAATAAACAGGGAGGCTGATATGCTTACTTTATCCTTCAACATTTGGGGTGAAGACTCATTTATTTTCATTATTTTGAGTCTAATCCTTTTTAAACATATAAATTCTTTGAGTGAATAGTTGAATGAAAAATGCATCTAAATTACATTAAAAAGAGACATCTGATGTTAAAACTATAATCTTTAACATTAAACCATTTTTATTAAGAAATAAAAGGTGGTGAGGTTAGAACATACTAAAAATATAAAAGCTATTTTTTACGCTTTAAACTTGTCTGGTTAATTGATTAATTTGCCTGTTTAAAGTTTATAAGCTAATCAACTGAGACGTCTACTGGGATTCTGCTTATCTGCATATCTGCAGCAGTTAGCTCAGGCTCCAGCAGTAATCTCTGTCCTGCTGCACAATGAACTGCCCTCAGACCAGCTGACCACAGACACAAAGAAACTCACCCACAGAGGCCCGTGTGCTCCCTCTATGACAGCAGTGACTCTGTGACTCTGCAGGATCCATGCAAGGCTTTTCATACAAGAAAAGTTCCAACTGATTTAAAAGATGATTCAAACACAGATTAATCCAACTGTAAATTTAAGTCATGAACAAATAATAACACTTTTAAGGCAAAGTTGACACTTATGAAGCCCTTTTAATGCAAGTTTTAATGCGACTTTGCACTTAAAGTGTCAATATTTACCGAATTATACTTTATGACAGCAGTCATAAACATTCCTGACAGGTGTTATGTCATGTTTATGTCAGTCTTATGCACACACCCCTCAAATAAAATGTTACCTGGACGGCTGTGAATCAGGACATAAAATGATTTTTACTGGAGGTTTAGCAGGTTTGAGCATACAGGCGTTCTAAGAGGGAGGACATCAGTTACACAGGTAGTCGTTGTGGCCTCATCAAGTGTGTGAAGCTCTGCTGCTCAACAAATGTGTAAGCAGAGTTTTCTCTGACTGAACAGAGCATAGAGGAATACAGCAATGCGCTCCTCAGCCAGTTGCTGCACACTGCTGGCAAGTTGGCTGAAAGAAAGCTACTACAGTTTTTCTAAGCTGACATGAAAAACTAAATCAGCAGTTAGGGAACATTTCCAACCACCATGGACATCCACCACTCTGTCATATAACTGTAATACTGACTGTGGCGGCTAATAGCTTCTTATATCAGAGTTACTCTATTAAAAGCACATTGTCAAATTAACATATTGTTCTACACATTTTAGATTTCTGCATCTATGTATCAAAATGAAAATAACATACAATGATTATCCACCAGTCATCAGTAATCTTTACCAGCTTAACCTCCCACAATAAAAGGGTGATTGGTGTTCATCTCTTGTGGTTTTTGTTATTCACAACTGTAATAATCAATATGTAATATTTTTCAGCTACAGTAAGAATACCTATTAATTTTCTGTTTAAAATTAAGAAAAAATATTTCACTCAAGACTGTCATACTGTGCAAGCCCCAAACACGTTAAAACAGCATCCGTGATGGTAATTTGAGGCCGAAGATAAAGATCAGAATAAAATTATATATTCATTTATCTTATACCATTAACACAAAAACGCCCATTTTCTGGCCTCAGTTATCGCCTGCTTATCAGTAGCTTAGAAGAAAGTTACTAAAAAATAAGCAGACAATGTCCTAAATATTTAGGACATGCAGTAAATGGACTGAACTGGGAATCAAACCGAACTGGGAATCAAACCTGGGACAACGCAACCATAGGCTCTTTACATGGTGCTCATTCTCTACCACTGAACCACATGGTACCCCAGTGGAAAACACCTTGTTTCCCAAAAAAGTATGTCCATTACAAAACCTTTTTTTTTTTTTTCCTTTTCCACAATTGTCCATGACAAAAACTGTGATAAGCTTGTTAGGCAATTTCAAAATCTGACACAATAAGCACTATAAAGCCAAACAATGTACTATCTTTGCTGGCTAAGCAAACAGAGAAAGAAAATCTATCAGCAGGCCAAACACATAACAATTTATGGCAACATGGTGACTAGTGTGTTATCTCTGAAAGTTTGGGGGCTCGTCAGAAGCACATTGAAAAGAATGTGCTGGATAAGCAGGCGGAGCAGGTAAGGCTGGCAACGCAAACAGGTTTTCATAATCAGGACACAGGCCTCCATTTGACTGGTAAAAACCAAATATGCAAATATTATTCAAAGATTAACCCCCCCCCCCCGCCCCCCCCCCCCCCCTCGCATACTTGTGTTTGCTGTTTACCTAACACAGCCGAGCTTTGGGCAGTTAGCAGTTGCACAATGGCCCCACTCAGTCGGACAACGTGTTCTCACATACAGTCCCCTACACTGGTTTTCATAAACCATGATGTAGTTCATAATTTGTTACAATAAAACCATAAACTCATGTATTTTGTGGGGATTTTGTAGAAAAGTGTGCCCAGCATGTTCTCTGATCTAAATCATTATCTTGTAGCTCTGACTGCATGTAAGCAGAAGCTTCTTTTTTGCTTGTTTTTTCTAAATAAAGTAACTTCTTCTGAATGTTGGCCATGTCCCCAGTAACGTGGATCTCTGCAGCTCCTCCAGAGTTACTTTGTGTCTCTTGTCTGCTTTTCTTAACAAAGCTCCCCTCGTAATTTTTAGGTGTAGAATTCAAAAAGGTCAAAACTATTAATTGCCTGATTATGTATACTTCGATTGAGTAATGATACCATTTTCAAAAAATGTATACAATTATTGTTGAACAATAACTGACTATGGCGTTTTCTCCCAACTTTTGCTGTTGCCATTTTGAAGACCATCACAAGCGCCGCCAGGAGAATTATGGAGTGCCGTAATATGCCGACATGAACTGCTAGATGTGAGAAAAAAAAATGTTCACATCAGTTTGAGAGGCTAATTAATATATTCATAAATGTGCATGTTTTATAAGAGCAAAATATAGTTCCAGTTAGTTCTAGTTCTCCCCATTAATTACCGTTTTTATTTATTTCAGTTAACGAAAATATTTTCTCACTATCAGTTTTCATTAGTTTTAGTTAACTGTAATAACCTTTGCAGTGTACACCACTGTTCTCATACAGATACCTGTGCCACGCTCACCTGCTGTTAGTCTACACTGATAACTGATGAAAGAACAATGAGTGGGACTCTTCCAAATGTAACAAAAATTTGCATGCAACACAAACCCAGCTATATGATGTCGCAGCATTAAATATCAGTGAATAATTCCCACTCAGCTCTAATGCTACCTGAGAGAGCTGTTGGTCTAAACCACCTTTTCCCCAGACATATTTGAACATAGCTCAGTTTTGTTTTGTCATCAAATAGTTCTCCTCCCACAACCAGACTGGAAAAATAAGCCCATCTTCAAGTTGTTATATCATTAGGACAAAGATTTTGAGTCAATTCCTCTTACATAATGACATTACATATTTAATCCCAAAGCAAGAAGAATATGCAAGGGAAGAGGTGCCAACCTAATGATGTGCCACAGGCGATTTTTGCAGATGCCTAAGAGCCAATTATGAGCGCATGACTTGCAACTGTAAGCAACTGCCCTTAATTAAAAAGCCTTCAGGAAAACGATTTCACTGCGACGCTTGAATTAATCAGAACGCCAACATGAAACCTTTCTCTTTTTATTTCTAGAGAAACTATTTTAAAATCTCGACATCAACACTCAATCCAATTCCCCTCAGAGACTCTACATTATTGAAAGTAGGCGTTTTCCCCTCTCGTAATTGTTGGATTCCCTTGGGGAGTAGTTTTGTTCTTGTTTGCAGAACAAAACAAGATGTAGAAGTGGGGTCCAATCACATTCCTTGCACGGCCCGACCGGTTTAATATCAGGCAATTATGGTTAAAAAAAAAAAGATTGTTGTTGAGTACAGATCCCAACATCTTTACTATAAACACAGCATGCACTTATTGTCTGTAAATACAGATATACTAGGCAGTTTCCTTCTTTTTGCTATCAGACTATGAAGCATTCAAAACCAAGTATTTTGCAGACAAAAGCCCAAATAGGAGAAATACCAAAAAATGAAAAGAAGATAAGCTCTGAAAAATCACAGTTCTCTATGATATGATGTGATATAAGTATCAGACATTTCTGTAATATGCCTTCTTACACCAGCCAGGATACTTTAGGAAGCAGGAAGTGGAAAGCCCAGATGTACAATGGGCTGCCCTATAGGTTTGCACCTTCAGGACAACAAGGAAATGTTTGCTCAGTGTTGCATGGGAGATTTGAATTGCAAACCAATCCACCCGGCAGACACAGAGCTAACAATTAGCACTCACATTTCCCACACCCCACTGACATGGCTGACCGAGAAGTCAGCAGCAGACTGGAAAACAGGCGTGTCAGATGTGTGTCTGATTTTATCAGAGATTGCTTAGCCTCTGAGATGTTCCCAGGAAGTTTGAAAAATTCAAAATGTGAGCAACAAATAAGCAAATTTCCCCTTTAGTTTTGTATTAATTCAGATCAACTTGTCAGGATTCCTATACATTTTTCAAATCAAGACCCCATATAATTCAGACTCAAATTTCTGGAACCTAATGTTCCTTTTAAACCCATTTATGGAAGAAGAAATACAAAAGATCCAAATGAATTTGTGGTAACAATTTCTAGTGCGCTAAGAATATGACTGACGGATTGATAGATCATGAATAAATTGAAATTGTTAGAAGTAAGCAATTACTCCCAGAGTAGGTCTACAGCAAATAAAGTGCTGTCCATCTATTATTCTTCCAGATCCAATCATCTGACTTTTCTGAGCCTATTTCCTCCTTATCTCCACCGTCTCCCACTCATTCCTCTGAGGAGGATCAGTTGCCTCCGGTCAGAGGAGTACCGAGTGTTTTCTTAAAGTTTCTCCAGTGCGTAAAAACATGTTGCAGCACATCTGCTTCTGCAGTTTCTAAGAAGTTGAGAAACGTCACAGCAATCAAAGTAAACAGTGACGGCTGTCTAAGTAGAGTTTATCCTAGTCACTATGTTGTACATGATTGCAGATTGCACTTTTTTAAGCAAGGCAGCAGCTGTTAAAGGAGTCACATATGGTCTGTTACTCGTTAAAGTGTAATATGGGAAGAGAAAAATGCAGACCAATTAAAATAAAATGTGGCCTGATAAAATCTCTATGTATCTCATTTCACTGTTTTTCTAAGGCCTGAGCTTTTTGGTTTGTGTGAAAAGATTTAGAAAATCCTCCCTTAAGTGGGTATATTTTACCTTAAGGATAGCACCAGAATCTGAAATTAACTATAGAGTATATTACCTCATACCTAAGTGTTTTCCATTTTCAATCATGTAAGGCATGTGCTGGCTTTCACTCTACGTGTCACATCTAAATTATGAATTATTTAGCTTCAGCAAAAACAGAGCAGAGATTTTAGTTCTGAGCGGGTTTGATAGTAGACTTTGATACTCACATACTGACGATGAATTAAAAAAATAACCTTTATCCTATGGCCTACTTTCTTCAACTTTGTCACAAGTGAAGGGAATCATTAACATTCTTGGCACCAAGGCAGAAAAGATTTTATTGTTTAGGAAAACAAAAGTCATGGTAGTTCCAGATAGTGTTGTCTGAACTGGCTCAAAAACCTGGTCAAAAGTTTATCCTATATTCTGCACAAAGTTTAAAGTAAAGACAGCAAAGAAATATTTTTTCATTCAGAATACTTACATTCTTTCATATTTGCAGCATGGACTTTTTCCTATTCAGCCCACCTCTATCTAGATCATCTTATAAAACAGACATTGGAGAGAAAGAACAAATGTGTGTCTAATGGGCCAATAATTGCTAAATCCACCCACACCCTTTGTTACAAATCTATTGGGTCTGATGAAATGACACCTAAATTACCTGGTGCTCAGTTTTAACAGTCTTGCTTTTGAAACTAATACAGCAACCTAATAGCACCGATAATCACACTTAGGAGTCAAGTGATTTCTAATCTTCATTGTGCAGCACCTCATCTGCCACCGTGGTTAATTTTGGGAGACCGGATCACAATGGAGTCATGTTACTGGTGCCAATGAAGGTTTCCCACCTCTGTGGAGAGACGAAGGCAGAGGAGGAGGAAAGGCAATGTTGGTGAAGAGGAGGTCTAAAACGATTAATCAAAAGATTAAACATCACTAGAAAGCAAAACCTGGACTTTGCAACCTGGGAAGGAACAAAACCTTTGGTTTCGGGTGTATAAACTGACTTTCTGATTTGTATTCTATTCAGTAGTTTTCTTTATTTAGTTAATTTCTTTATAGTTACAGGAAAAAAAAAACTGCTATAAGAATTTTCAAGGGCTGGAGGCAGAATCGTCACATGAACTTTGGTTGGAAAACAACAAAAAATGCTTACTATATTTAGTGTGGCATTACAACATAACAAAATAAGCAACCAAAGCTCTAATTTAACTGACTCACTGCCCAGCTTCTACTTGCACAGTCAGATCTGCAGCTGGTACATCCAGCCATGTCAAACAGCTGTAAATGCCTTTTTATTACCCTGACATAACCATATTAATGAGTCTGCTGCTTGCTCAGGTTTCAGTGATAACTCCTCACATACATCTTTTTATCTGTGAAACCTGAGAGGAACTTCTAACAGACCCTGTTGGCATGAAGCATCAGTGTGCAAACAATGCTGAACTCCATATATTGCTGGTCTTTTTCCAGGTACTGCGTTCAATACAAGAAAACCATGTGATTAAAAGAAAAGTTATACGAGAGTATAAAAAACAGTTATGGTTTCAAAACGACTGGAGAGTTGGGTATGAATGAAGGAGCATTACCCATCACTCTTATTAATGTAGCACTGCCTTAAAGCTATATGCATGGTCTAAGCATGTCTGATAAGCAGCAGGCTAATTTTGTTAACCTAGGGGAAAAAAAAAAAGACATATTTTTGTCTGTTTAATAAGGAATTGAAATTACTACAAAACTTTGCAGAAATGTTACATTTTTGCTTGAGTCTCTGCAACATAAGTAAAATAACAATAAATACCTGCCATTGACAACAATTTTCAGAACTGTTGTTCAATATGGCATTTAAAAAAAAATTTAAAAAAAATATTTCAAAATATGGCTTTGAAACCACAGGAATCTTATACCTATTTTGTTCATGTCCTGGTTTTGAACAATTATGAAGAATAGTCATAACTGATACAATTTCCTGCTGACGGTTATTTCACCATCCTGAAAACAGGGGCGGCAAAAAACAGACGAAAGAAAAGAAGAAGACATTGCCCAGCTAATAAACTGGCATATAAAAAAATGCTAATATGAAAAATAATGTGCTGTGTTTGCTACAGCACATTTAAAAAATTATATATTAACTAACATTAATATATGTGTCATACCTGTTGTCACTACTTTAGATACATAATACTAAAATAACTGTTCTTGAGTTTTGAATGTTTGTGAATTTCTGTTAAAAATGTCCATAAATATATCAACCATTACTTGTAGAGCACTTTTCATACAATCTTTTGTCTGCATGTTAAAGCAAACAGAAATAAAAGACATAATGGAAATTGGCACGCAAAGTAATTTTGAATAAATTGTAATTAGACGGATAAAAACAGGACAAAAATTCTAAAAATCTAAGGTAAATGTAAACTAACTCAAATGGATAAAAATGTAAATCTTGACAAACTGTTCCATATAAAATAGATGATATAAATCTAAAAGTAGGTAAAATGAGCAAAAATTTTGTGGTTTTTAACCCATTCTTGCACTATTGTGTTATACAATCCTGCCAAACCACAATGGGGGGCCTAAAATAGCCATACAACAGGGAAGGAGAGGCCCACATAACCAAACTCAATATCCTGAGGAGTACTTGTATCATCCAAAAATAACCTCTGGCGGCCATTTTTCTTCTTTATGTTTCTCATTCCTGTGCTACATATAGTTTAAGGAGCCTTTCTGCTCACTTGACAAAAGAGGGAGGGTCTCATAATAGATTACAATTACAGGCGAGCGAGTGGACAAACTCAGGTTTCACAGACTCTGAAATGTAGAAAAAAAAGAAAAAAAATGGACGGTATAGAAGAGAGAGTTCATATTTTAGTGATGTGAATGGGCAGAAGAAGGAAGTAAGGGGAAATTTAAACCTACTCAGAACAGGGTGGGCAAAGTGCACAACAATAAACCCTTTGAAAATTAAAAAGACGACGGTTTCCATTCGCCCAGCTGGTTAACCTTTTCCGTGGTATTTTAATCATTTATTCAACCTGCAGAGAAACTGCACCCTGAATACATCTGGCCTCACTCAACAGAATCAAATAAGCTGCTCTTATTCTTCTTGTCAGTGTTTGACATGACCTTTGCATTAGTTACGACAGTGATGTCACCTTACATTGTAGCAACGGCACGTATGCACTCATTAACTTCCACAACAAGCATCAATCTTTTTATCGGCCTTTTCCAAGGACGTTATCGTCAAACAATCAGCTGATGAACGGCTATCAAAGCTGATGACTAACCTCCATGCTCTCTTCTGTTTAATTATTAGGTGACAGTATCACCATGGCGTCACAAAGCTCTAAACGAGTAACTTCTGCATGACATAATCTCCCAGAATGAGCAGGTAAAACTTCTTGTATGTTTCATGCAGCTGATAATGTGTCTGGAGGACTTTGATCAGCCAAGAGCTCTTTACTTTTAACATGATCAAACAAGCACTAACTAAATCTTATTTTATCATTTCAGTGCATCCTGTTTCCAGGTTCCAGCAATAACAGCAGCACAATTTAATCCCACTGACCTGGTTTACACTTAATATGATCAATGATTCATTTATTCTGAATGACCGTAGGAAGTTTGAGTCACGCACTGCTTCTGCTCCTTCCTTAGCACCTCAAAGACGTGTTTATTTCCTGAAAACTTCATGCAGGTACAAAAGAAGAGGATTGCATTACAGGAAGGTGTGAACAACATGAGGGTTGGAAAATAACAAAAACTAACGAACTGTTAACTGATTTAAAGCTACGACACCTTCCTGCTACATCCTACTCAGCTCAGAGTGATGTCACGGCCATAGCCGTCATTGGGATGAGCTCCTAACAAATATCAGGGAACATTTCAGCACATCTCCACTGATCCCTCATTGCCAGACCAGGCCATCCCTGCAGAGGTGGGCTGAGTAAAAGGTCACATAAAGAATGTAAACATCCTAGTCTCTACCACATACTCAAACGCACAAAGAGTAATTTTCCACTGCTTGAAAAACACACCACACAGCCCCCCTTCCGCTCAGCCTAAAGCTAGCACCATGGCTACACAGAACAAATATTTTTTTTATTTTTTCTTTCCTTAAAGAGAGATGGTTACAAACAAGGCTGATGAAAGAGGTCGGGTTTCACCCCACTGGCTACGTTTACAAGACTTCTGTTATTTTACTATAGCCGCCACCTTCTATTTACTTCCACCTTTTGTTTCCGCCTCTTTCTTCTCTAATCTTAAAGAAAACACAAAAATACATCAACTTAGGCTTGGATTAATCACCTCCGCCAACTACAGGACATTACCAAACATGTGCATACACTTCCACAAACTGGATTCGCATTACTGGGCAATCGGTTGTTTTAACTGTGGAACAGACTTGGATCAACAGCTGCTTCTGTGGCAACCATTGGCTGGAATCCTGTCGAATATGCAGTGTCTTGTATAAAAAAATAAATACCTCAGACATCTGAAAAGAAACATGAATCCAGCTCAATAAGCTGTCTTCAGGAGTAATTCAATTAGTTAACAAAGCTAAAATCTGCTTACTTATTCTGCACAGAATAAGTAGATTTTAGCCTCAAAGGTGTGTTAGAGAATGTTAGAGAACATTAGTAAGCAGACTGCATCATGAAGAACAACTTATGAGTTGTGTACTTCACAAATCTTACGTTTTTGGAACAGTTGCAAGTATATGTTATGTTTCAAAGGAAGTCATAAAAAGTTCTGTTTACAGCTGGTTGTGTAAGAGGCACAGCAAACATGTAAAGAGAGATGGCCTGTCCACATTAAAACCAAAATTAAACCTTTTGACCCGCATGCAAGATGTTATGTGTGCCAAATAAGAAAAACAGGTTGCACCTGCTGCAGGCTGCCAAAGATAAAATAGCTGAGAATATTTCAGGTAAAGTTCAGAGAAAAATCCACCTGAGAATCTTCTGCAATACCAATAAGTTCTTCAACAAGTGCGACTCAGTTTGAGCCATTTTGCAAGGAAGATCTTGTGAAACAATCAGCCTCTAGATGTGCAAGACTTGCAGTTCTAACTCTAACTAAAACTCTAAAGCATTGTCTGAAGGAGGTTGAATACAAACGCACTGCACACTTTTCAGTTTTCACTTCCACTTCTTAATTATGCATTGCTTTATATTGGTCTATCGCATTAAATCCAAATAAATTATATAGAAATCTACTGTTCTATCTCCACAACATGCAATAAAAGTTCAACATGTGTGTATACTTTTGCAAGACATTGTGCATATATGCATTTCACATCCAAGATGTAATAAAAAGGGTCTCTGTGCAGGCCAGATATCACAGCATGTGAGCATCACATCCAGCAGCAGCACAGAGCTCAGTGCGCTCCTCCTTCACACACCATCTGACCAACGCACCGTCAGCATGAGTGCATCAATTTCTGCCGCTGCACAAAACCCCAGTGTCTGGTTTCCTCTCAGCAACCCTGGCCAAAGCACTGCTGCCCTTTGTTCCCACTTTAAATAAAACATAGCCCACTCATTTGGTGAAAAGGATCCCCTTGTGCATAATTCAAGAGACAGGTATCAGTTTAAGGGAAGCCTTTTTTTCTTTCTTTCTGTTTTGTAGAGTAGCCTCGTCTGTTACACAGGCTGTACTGCAATTAGAAGTGTTATAACAGTATTTAGATCTGTCCCCGGTGTTTCACGCCAGCCATTGCATCAGACATGTATATTCCAAGTTGTTATCTACACGTTGTTTGAAAACAGTGAATCACGAGACGTTTTGTTTTTGCCTGCCTCTTATCTATTTTCTAATCAGTTAATCAACGCAGCCCGACTAGTCATCACGGCAGGTTTCGAGAGAAAAAGCAGCAAAAGCCGAAACTGCAAAGGAAGAGCAATAAAAGTCTTTGGCAAATATATATTGATTTGTTTTGCCACATTCGATAAAGCAACTGAGAGCAACTGTAGATCCGCTTCAAGGACACGCAACTTTCCAACAGTACAACTTTAATAACTAAAACGGCAAAAAAATGTTTTTAAAGTAAATAGTATTTATTCACATAGATATCCCCTCAATAAGTGAACTATTAAGCAAAAAGCCAACTGTTGACAACCGAAACGGAGACGTAAGGGCGATACCGACGTGCACCTGCTGCCGCCGAGTCATTTCACCTACCTGACAACATCCCCGCTCACTTTGGGCTGTTATAACTTTTCTTGTTTTCCTCGATTGGGCCGCCTGTCCTAGAGATGGAAACAGCGAAAATATAACCCCGTGACCTCACAGGAACGAGTCCTTTCACTGCGCCATGAGCGGTGTGGCTGGTAATGAGCTTTCCTTTTCCTCTACTCGCAATGAGCTCACCTTATTCCCTTCACTGGGGAGAGAATGGGCTGAAAGGTAACGGAGAAACGATCAGACCAATCGGATGCCGTGGTGGGCGGGTCTTTGGAAAGCAGGAAACGGCATTGGTCAGTTGATAACTCGTGGACGACCACGAAAAAAAATGTCTCCTGTCCTGTTTTAATGAGGACAGGCAGGATCGTCGCTAAGGATCAACAAGACCAACAAAATAAATTTCTTTATAACGAGTCAATCTAACAATAAACCGATGGGGAAAGAAAAACCTTAATGAATGCATTAAAAGACAGATGATAAAGTATCTAGTAACAAAAAACATCAAATTATCTTTAAATATGTGAAATACATATTTCACAGACTATTGTTTCTGGTTTAATATACATTACACTGCATTGGTTAAAAGTAGCAGTGCTTTCTTTTTATCATTATCTGACAAAAATTATAGTAAAGTTAGTCTTAAATCTTTTAACAAATGGCTGATAGGGTGAACAAAACAACTGTAAGTCAACAAAAAGGATTACCAAATTTATGCAGCAAGAGAAAGTTTCAAATCGACGGTATTATGTATTTTCCAGGCACATAAAGTGCCATTTTATAGCACAATCAAGTAACTATGTTACCTTCAGTTGTCATGAAAATTCCATATATCAAAAAAAAGGAAAAAAGCAGAGATCTCTTTTCAATACTTGTGCAATTGGAAGTGCTGGAAACCAAGTCATTGGTTTCAAGGTTAGAAAACAAAATGGTAACGTAAAAGAGTGCTATGGTTGCTGAGAAAGGTGAGATGAGTATGACTAAAGCATAAAAGTGTAACCAATGGTCTATGGCTCTTATATGAAAATGTGCACATTCCAAAAGTAAACAAATAAAATAAAATCCAAGCAGAAAAACAAAACTGAGAAAAAAGTAAAAGTTGCAAACAATTAAGAGTTCATATTAAGAGTTAAAGTTTTGAGGTCAGCACACTGTGAACTGAGATAAGCTAATCATTCATAAGAAGCTCGGAAATGCAAAGCTATATAAACTACTTTGAATAGTTTTGTGGTTACATGCACAGGAAGATTAACTGAGCACAATTTTTTCTTTGGAAATAGACTAAACAAGAAAGGCTGAAATATTTGGATTGTTTTCAAAGTTAGGAACTGAACAATTTGTACATTTGCAAAAGAACAGCTTGTTAAATATTTAACATGGACATTTAAACCATATTAAATGTGACAATCTATGATAAAATAGCTAGAAACTCTTTAGAGTCATTTGCACCCATTTCAAGTCATAAACCTGACAAGGTTTTAAAGGGCCAGAAAAAGAATTTGATTCAGGCATTTTCAACTCCTGTTGTACACCAAAGTTCAACTAGTATCTAAGTTTGAATGTTGTGCATTATTTACCTCCCATTAGAAATTTTATAGTGTAAAACTAGGCACAAAGTTAGCAAACTATATAATGCATTAACTGACTGTACAACTGAGTGTTTTATGTTAAATATTTTTTTGTTGAAAAAAGGTCCCAACAGATATTTATAGAGCACTTAAGTCAATAAATAAGCAGAAAATGAAAGTTAGTCCACAGTCAAACAATACTCCTTTTCAGAAAATGTATCAGTTTGACCTCTGTGTCAGTCCTGGAGCCCTTGGAGGACCCCTGCAGGTGTGGTGGTCCCAAGCAGCCGCTTCATTCATTTTGCCTTGGACCGTTTCAATTCAAGCTGTGATTACTGCAATGCAATGCTGCTTAACTCCCCTCCTATTAATAATCCTGCTAATAAAAGCAAGAATTTAGTCATAACAAAGCAGGAATGAATGGATTCATTCCTACTTTGAAACCAGTCATTCAAAGTGGATTCCCCACTTTGAATGACTTCTTTAAATTGACCATCGAGTCTCCCAAAAACCTTTTAGCAAACTTGATCTACATTTTCTTCAACAGTAGCGTTCTTGTTGCCATTCTTCTATTGTGTGTTTGAATCTCATTTATTGTGCAAGGCCACTATCATTTGTGGAGTTATTTGATTTTCAGTTTTCAGATAACCCACAGACTGAATCTCACCGGAAACAAGCCAGAGTTACTGCCGGCAACGCGGACCAGACTCTGACACCGGTCATACAGGGACCTGACCGCCTGTATCAAAGGGCCCGGTACCCCATACTCCATTGAGTACTTCCTCAATGGAAGCTAAGCCTTCCATTGAGGAAGTACTCTGCCCACCGGCCCACAACGTCCCCAGTCGAGGTCAGCAGCACACCATCCCCACTATAAACAGCGTTGGTGCTGCACTGCTTCCCCCTCCTGAGACACCAGATGGTGGACCAGAATCGCCTCAAAGCCGTACGGAAGTCCTTCTCCATGGTCTCTACAAACTCCTTCCACGCCCTAGTTTTTGCCTCAGCAACCACCCGAGCTACATGCCTGCCCGACGCCTCTCACCGCAGGCAACTGCAGAGTGGAAGTATGTCCAGACCCTCTCAAGGAGACTGGGTCCAGAACCAGAGCCATGCGTTGAGGTGAGAACGACTATTCCTAGCCAGAACCTCTCAATCTCACACACTAGCTCCGGCTCCTTTCCCACCAGAGAGGTGACATTCCACATCAAGAGCCAGCTTCTGCAACCGGGGATCAGACCGCCAGGACCCCTTCCCTCGGCCGCCACCCATCAAACACTGCACCCGGCCCCTTTGGCCCCTCTCATAGGTGGTGGGCCCGTGGGAGGGGGGACCCATGTTTCCTCTTCGAGCTGAGCCTGGCCGGGCTCCATGGGTAAAAGCCCGGCCACCAGGCGCTCGCCATCATGCTCCCCCTCCAGGTCTGGCTAAAGAGTGGGGCCCCAGTGACCCGCGTCCTGGCGAGGGAACACCAGTCCAAGTTGTTTCTCTTCAGGCTGCACTTAGTCTGGTTCCTCACCTAGGGCCTGTCTGTCTTGGGTGACTCTACCAGGGGCATAAAGCCCCAGACAGCATAGCTCCTAGGATCATTGGGGCACTCAAACCCCTCCACCACGATAAGGTGGCAGCCCAAGGAGGGGCTCCACTTTGTTCTCCATCTTTATTAATTACCACCGTTTAAATTTAGTATTGCTCAGCTAAGTACTGAAATGCTGCTCTGGAGTTGTATCCTGTCCAGGCAAAAAATCTTTATCTTCTGGTCTTCTTGGTGATTAGAAGTGTTCAGGTGAGTGGTTTCCAAAGTTTCAGCTTCTGAAACAGCAAAACAACAGGGGTAGAGACTTGTATATCCTCAATCATGAGCTGAAAGTAGAAGGGAAAAAAGTTTCTGCAGCCCAGAGAGGATTTGTCTTTTGAGTCAGTACTAAACGTGTACCAAAGCCCTAGACTGTTTTCTGGTCTAAGGATACATGATTTTATTGCTTTTGAGATTTGTCATTTGCACATAAAGCAATCAACATTCGCTTAAACATATTCATATATATATATTTTATTCTCAATACGGCAAAATACAAAGAATATTTAGGACAGACTCCCATTAGTCACAATTAATACTCACTTCACAAGAATGCTTTTAAATTACATAACCTAAGTTTGAAGATCAAACTCAACAGGTACCTTTAAAACATATTGCATCCATCATATATAGTATCTCTATCAGTTCTCTTAAAAGTAGCCAAATTCAGATTATTGTACATTGTGTATGCTGCTGGTCTCACTACGGAGACTGATTTTTTTTTTTCTTTTTTAGAAAAGTTATTCTACAACATACTGTAGAAACTGCTACAACTGCTCTGAGGTGAGGCGAAATCCCTCAGTTTCAAAAGACATGTTGGACACGGTAAATTCATGTCTCTCTTTCTCAGGAGGAAGCAGACAACAGACTGTACATGTCATCCATTCAACACGTGAGCTCAACAATATACACGTAATGAAATACATAGCTCCATATCAAATACAGAGAAGACAAAAAATATCCACATTTGGATTTAAGAGACATTACCGATTATGTGGTGACCGTGATACTATGAGACAGTGAAGAAGAAGACAAAGTATACAAGCACGTTAGAAGAAAGATGGAGAAATCAATTTGATTTACAGTGTTAACACACTGGGATTTCATCTGTAACAACTTGGGGGAAGAGAAGGAAAAAAAATATGTGCATAAAGTCTCTCACAATATATTTACAGCATTTTTTTTCCTTTCAATTTAATTAAAAAAATGCCAACCTGGAGTAAAAAGTTACCCTTAAAGACATGTTATATTTACAATTTATACAACTGTATTTAAATAGAAACATGCAAGTGTTAACATCTTCCTAACGAACGTCCAAAAAGAAGAAAAAAAAAAAAAATAAAAGCAATAACTTCATCTTACCCTGGATTCATTCAAGTTAGATTAATTACTACTTACAAAGAAATCTCATCAACAACTCAAAAACTTTTACATCTTCCTATTTCATAAAATAATTGTTAAAAAGGTGAAACAGAAAAAACAAACGGGCAAAAAAAAATAAATAAGCGTGAGTAGCAAAACTGCTGAAGATCATACTAATGCTATTTTCTGTTTTTAAATTTCACTACGAGATAGTGTAAGGAGCACAAGGCGCAGATCTTAACTTACAAAGTGTACCAGTGTATGAAGACAGTGATCGGGTCGGCGAAACCCACTGAAGAAAAGATAACTCCAGCTTTTGTGTTTGATTATAAAAAAAAAAAAATATTATATACACAAATATTATACATTACAGAAAATTGCAAAAGCTAAAGGCATTGGCCGCTTGAGTTGAACAGGTTTCTCACTGAGGTGGAAAAAAAGAAGGAAGAAAAATCCGAAGCATAAAAATGATTTCTATCCCCTTAAAGATTTTTTTTGTTTGTTTTTGTAAAAATCCTGCATAGATCAAAAATAATACCTCCTCTGACTTTTTCCTCTTTAAGTATAAGAGAAAATAACAGTATTCCCCTCTAGCGATAGAAGTCCAGGGAGCCAGTGGAAAATCTAAAATATACAAGCAACAAGAAAAATGGTCCAAGCTGGGCCAAACAGTAAGCAGTATTTGGGTTTTAAAGAAAAAATAAGAATTAAAAAAAGAAGCTAAATAAATCTCCTAAACTTTGTGGCACTTTCACATTTTATCAAGAAAAATCAACCAATAGTTTTAGCACAAGTACTATTTGACCCAAGTTTGGGATTTCCAGCATGTTGTCTTAGGAGTCAAAAATAAAGTAGTGACAATGGCATCTAAAAACCCATAAGCATTATAACCACAGATGCACCTATCAATCAGAGATCAGAATCGGACAATATTCACCTCAATCCATATAAACATGTCAACCAATTGAATTTGAACTTAATTGAAATTAACAGATGAATGATCGAAACATATGGTTTGATTTATGGATTTATCAAAGGACCTGCAGAATACATTTCCCATTTTCCATGTTATGTTCTTTAAAAAGGGAAAAATATATCCAAATTGGTCAAAATCATAACATGTGGGTCTGATTTAAAAGAAAATAGGAAGCCTGATTGGTGCATCTTTAACTATAAGCTTTATTAGCATTAGTAATTTAACATTTCTGGAGAACAACCAGCTATATTCACACACTGCATCTCCAATTTCCTTGTAAGAAAAGTATAATTTCAATTTTAAAAATGTCATTGCTTAAGAACAACATCAGTACAAACACGTGTTCATATACTTCCCCCAAATGAGTCTTGCATTTTGCTCTAGCTAGAAGACAAATGATCTGCTTGGCATATAAATAGAATCTATAGTGGTTGTTATACTTCTTTTCTGAGATATACAAAATCTTTATCACATAAATACAACACTGCTAATCTCTGTCAATGATAAGATTTGTCCCTCTTATAAGAAAAAAAAATCTCATCTTTACTTTTAATTTGTCTTAGCCCTGACGAATCAGAAAAACCTTGGTTTGTTTTAAAAACTACAGAATAAATAACTGCATTTGCATTGTATGTGTGGACACAATCTGCAATACTTTTGACAATCCCTGCAGTCCCTTAGAAAAATACATTGTTAACAAAGGGATCAAAAACAAGGGAATAACACCGTGTGGGAGTGGCCCTTGTTTGAGGAAACAATGTAGCGATAAAAGTGTCTCTCAGGAGCTGTTGGTAGAATAAGTTTAAATTATAAAGCTAACTATCTCCTGCAATTTGTTAAGGATCTAAATTACTGACAGACTGTCTCTGACAAATAAAATTACACCTTTTAAAAAAATAAATCACCTGAAGCCCATTCTGGTATTTTTAAAAATTGGTCGGAATCTTCACTAGACTTTCCTCCAGAGAGCTGAAACTGACTATCTGTAATCCTCTTAAAAAGATTTAAAACTGTTTAAAAAAAAAAAAAAAAAGTAAAACTGCCACCCCTAATTTGCTACGAAAAGATGATTAAAATGCCATCAAGTGAGGAAAAACATATTTAAAAAGAAATCAAATCTTATTGGTGACTTTTCCTGTAGCTCATTTACAAGGCACAAAAATGATAAAGAGAAACCTTCATTTTAAAGCACCTTTGGTGTTTCTGGGAGGTACTTTGGTGAAATAAAGTTTAAAAACAAAGTTAAAAGCCAAAGTAGCCTAAAAAGCAAAAGGAAAAAAAATATCACAGGTTAGTGTACTCATAAGAAATAATCCCCACAGCACTTTTAGCAGAAGAGATAAAAAAAAAAGACCTTGACGATTTTAATAGGAACGTCGAAATGTGAAGAGAGGCCAGAAGCTCTTGGGATATTTGATGCGGTGCTGCTGAAGGTGTGAGATTTTCTAAATTGCTCAGTGTTGTTTTGGCAAGCTGGTGCAGAAAAATGGACACAGTGTTGGAGATATGTCTCAGAGGTTAACAGCATGTAAGAATACATGGAGGACCAGAGGTGGGCTGTGTTTGCAGAGTATGTATCCGTGTTGTGTCTTTGAGCACGGGCTGCTAAGTATGAAAGGCTGAGGTGTGGGTGCGTGTGCATGTGTGTGTTTGAGGAAGCAGCTTGCAGCGATCAAGTCCTCGCTAGTGGCTAAGATTAGCGTCCAGTCGCAGCCAGTGGAGACCCTGCCGAGTGTAACGCACCAGTTCTGTCATGCTGCTGGTGTTGAAGATCAGAGGACCCATCACTTTGTCCAACTCAGAGAAAAAGTCTGGGAAAGCAAGATAAAACAAACAAAAGCTAAATACCAGGTAACATCTAAGCATCAAGTAAAAGCCAGAAGATTGTGACATTAAAAGTCACGCAGCAAATACTCAAAATCCACGCGATATGTCTCCAGTGTTCTCTGGTTTCTAAAAGGTTTTCTTCCATTTCTTCCCTGTTAAAGAAATGGATCCCCACAGCATGATGCTGCCATCACCATGTGCCATAGTGGAGATGGTCTTTACAGAACATCTATACTGAGATTAAATCAGACACAAGAGGACTATTTCCTAATTAGGAAACTTCTGAAAAGTAATTTGGTAATTATTTTTTAGAACTTGTACAGAAAAGAAGACTGAATAAATATATAATGGTTTGGAAACCATTTTAAAAACTATGCATATTTTTCTTTCCACTGCACAAGGGTGTCCTACGTTTTTTTTGGTCATTCTTACATTTTAATTAAAACACTTCAAAGTTTGTGGTTGAAAAAGTTCAAGGGATCTTAATACTATAAATTAAGTTATCTGAATGATTCTGAATCCAGTTGGTCATTTTAATAACGGGTCCACTGTTTTCTAACCCAATTTCTATCCCTTGCTTTTGGAGTTATGACATTTCTTTGGGGATTTTGCCTTTTATAAAACCTTATCTAATGAATTCTGTCTCCATTTCTTATTCAGCACTGATTTTTTTTTTTTTAAATAATAATTAAAATGTGAATGCAAGAGTCATGACATCTGGAGCCAACTTGTGTACATCTTACAACAGATAAGTTTGGAATAACAAACTATAAAACCTGCACTTTTACCTTTCTGTTCCTTGGAAACCTGCTCCGCCTGGTCCCAGATCTCTGTGGCGTACAGAAAGTTGGAGGTGACCTGGACGTAGCTGGCAGCCATCTGGTGGATACGCTGGGGTATGGTCACAGATGAGCTGGCACTGCTGTTGCTGCTGACTGACGAGTAGCTTCCTGCTGTGCCTGGTGAGAGTTTGGGCGACACTGGAGAGGGCATTCCTGCTGCCTTACTGCGGACAGAAACAGAAAAAAACTAATTCAGATTTGGAAGTTGTGGCACACGTGAGAAATCGTGAAGCGGTTGTGAATGCTTTTGCATGGCATTACATATGAAATGCATGTAGCAGAATATTTAAACTAACATACAATAATAAAGTTAACTTCTATAAGAAATGACAAGGTATGAAAAATAAATATTTAAATGGAAAGACAAGGGGGATCACACTTTTTCTGAAAATCTATCAGCTACGTTTGTACAAAATCTACAAGAAACATTTCTCCTACACAATAAGATTAAATTTCCAAACAAACAGAAGCAGATGACTTACTTTCCCATTCCAGGAGAGGGAGCCTGGGTGTTACTCAGAGAATTCTGTCAGAAGAAAAAAAAGTGAAAGAACATTATGTGCTAAGAAAAACGCGTATTTACAGATGAAAACATCATGCATGGAATATTTTACGACATTTGAAAGCTTTCCAAAGAAAACTGGATTGGAGCTTATAAAAGCTGGAATACCTTCAAATGTTCTGTGAGAGTTTTGGAGTATTTTAGAGCGCTGTCTTTCCTCAGCTTGAACAACCGCAGATAGAGAAGAGACTGGCATTTGAGACTGCAGAGAAAAATGTGGACAAAGACTTTTAGAACTCAAAAGCAGAGTGACCGTTTATTTGGAAAGAGTCTATTTACGAACACATTTCCATAAACTAACAGCCATGTCTAAGTAGTTTTGAGGGTTCAGGGCACTACAACCACGTGAAATGAAGCATCATCGTGGTGTCAGTAAATGCACTTACCAAAGGACAGCTAGCCTCTTGTCTGCTGAAGTGGCATCTGGGGCCATGTAGCTTTTTAACTTCATAGTGTATCTGAGTGCACAGGCAGGATGGAGTTGTAGGTTAATAACACAGGCATTTCAGTTAAAAAGGACTTCAAGAGATTTACATAAAAAACATTTTCAACTTTGCAAGAGCAGCAGAACTTGACAATCTTCATTAAATTTTAGAGCCACAAAAAGTTTCATACAAAACACATGCAAGCTGTTTAGTAATTCCTCAATGGTTTTGTGTGTTAGTTGTGTTTTTCCTAACCTGATGAGTTCCACTGTTTCAGCGTACATCGGGAAGGGCGACTTGGCTTCTTGCGCGCTCTTCTCCAGAGCGTTACCGCATTCGATGAACGAGACCACGGCATCCAGGTAATACACTGCCTTTTCAAAACGGTTTGTCTGTAAAAGAGTGTGATCAAAACACTAATAAATTGTGGGGCAAATACTTTTATTGTGTCTCTAAATGCAGAACTAAATGTTAACATTTTATTCATTTGACAAACTGCAGTCCTCACACTAACAGAATACGTTTTTTGCAATGGAAGTTTTTGTGTTGCCCTTTGACTCCAGCAACAGGGTACAAATAATGACTTTACAAAACATTTTTAAGTTTGTGAATCTGTATGTGAGAGTTTGCAGCGAAAAGATTTTGGTTCTGTAGCAGTGAGATTATGACTCATGAATTTGAAACAGAGCAATGAAACAAAATCATATCTTAAAGTCGACCTGCATACAGTAGGTAATGTTACAATCTATTCAGCTATTAAACGTTTCGTTGGAGAGCAGAATGTGAATGAATCTAACCAAATAGAGCTCCCAAGCAGTCCTTTGCAAATCAAATGTAACAAACATAGAAACTGCAATAAGGATTGAGATTCAACATCTTGCGTAGGACTAATAATAATATTAGGAATAATATTAATTTGGACCTTTGAAGTACACAGATTCATTGCTCATCTACCCAATGCAGCTGGCTTCACTTCATTTTACGATTTAGGTAAGATGAACTATTAGTTTAGATGCTGAAACCGAACATATTAGAAATACACTTGCTTTTCCAAATGAAATGTTTAAATTTTTTTATTGTACTGTTTTATGAATTTAAAAACCACCATTACTGAGTCGAAGCTGTGTTTTGATAACTTTTAGGTTCATAATCAGCTTACTTTTGTGGTTAAGTTGCATTTAAAAGCATCTTTAGATTAAGTTTTGTTTTCCTTTTCTCTCATTTTACTTAATCAGTACCGGGAGAGACAGGGTTTTTTAATTGGTTGGAGTTATGTTTGATCGTTACACCAAACACTAATCCACCATATTGATTTCTCTCTCCTCTTCCTGTGTACATGAAATTGTGAACTATTTAGAGTATAATTAATATTGCAGATTAGTTTTAGATAAATCATGTACTTCATAAAGTTTACCATAGCCTCTTAATGCTATAGTGCAAAACATGAAACTAAACAAATTTTTTTTTTAATTTTTTCCCAAATTAAGAGGTGGAAAAAAAAAAACTATATTCCAAAACTGACAAAGTCAAATAGAATAATTTTCCTGCCATTATAACAAACTGGTCAAATACTCCTTAGAGAGTGACAGTATGTTGTTTCAAGCTGGTTTCAAAAGTCCTCTCAACTACACAGCAACTTGCATAAAAACACCACAGATTCTAGCAGTCAACATTGTTCTTACCAGTGCATCTGCATTGTGCTTGAGTGTCTTAGCCTCTTGCAAGTAGTGATCAGCTGAATGAACCCTGAAACAAAATTATAAGCAGGTCAAACAAATTTACTAATATGTTTAATTGACTAAAAACCTAATCACTTCCTAAAAAAATATTATTTTTAAAGCTACATCTCTTCAATAAACAGGCTAAAAATAACACAGAGTTCTATCAGCTGGTCTTTCAAAATGGATTTATCCAGATTTTTTCAGTCATCCAGGCAGATCTATAAACAACCTCCCTGACCTCCAGCAGCTTCACACAAAAGCAGTGCAAAAAACCCACAGCAATCTCTCTGTCCCACAGAGGAAACAGATCCTCCTACCTGTCCTCAAACACCATCTTGGATCTCTGAGACCTAGAGCCATCCGTGGAAAGAGGAGGCACAGCCAGCTGGTTAGTAGATAATTTGTCCTGCAGAAAAACAAGACAATTGTTTTGTTACATTAAAAAAAACAGAGTAATGGACAAAAAACATTGTGATTCTGTAAATTTGGACATATGAAAACTATGAAAACAGAAAACTTCTTCCTCACATCAACTTTGCCTTCGCGCGTGCTACGTCCCTTGTCGTCTCCTTTTTTGTGTTTGGAAGTGGAGCTACCCTTGCTGCCATGGCTACCCGCTTTTTTACTCGTGCTGCCGCTCGATACCAACGTGGATGATTGGTTTACTGTCCCCTTTCGACTTGGATGGTCTGACTTGGGTGTCCGCTGAGGACCCGAAATGGAGGGAGAGGGTACCGGCTCCTCTTTCTTCTCCAAAGGTCTCTTTGATCTGGCGGAATACAAAGCATTGCTCTGATAAAGCTGTAATAACAGACGTACTTTGCAGCTACAAAAGTTCTTAGAGTGAAAACAGGGGAAGATGGCATGTTAACATTACAGGTACTTCATGAACAAGATGTAATCAACAAGCACATATCATGTGCTTAATGTTAATGGGTTTATTTTCTGAATTGTACGAGAAGTGAAAAAACTTGTGGATACATTTGCTTTTCCTTACAGAATGAGCTAGTGCTGCTGCACCAAGTGGGCCAGAGTAGAGTGAATCATTATAAGGACAAAGAGGCAGAATACTCACTCTTTACTGCTGGTTTTATGAGGAGACTGAGTTTTATCATCTGGCTTGAATCGCTTACTCTCTGGCTTCGTGCCTTCCTCATCGGTCTGAAAAAAAAGAAAAAAAATCATCAAAAAAATCTCAGGAAAACTTTGATTTATGAGTAGGTTGTGTCTTTTTTGTATTTAACAACCTATAAACTTGTACTATGTATTAAGTATTCCCGCTTTTTGCAATAGTGAAAGATAAATCTCTCCTTTTTATTTGAATTTCTTTTTATTTTTGTGGCATTTTTAAAGCTCTGTGGACATTTTTTTGCTTCTTTTTCCCCCTCTGATCCACATTCAAAGCCTTGGGAGACACTTGTTTTGGTAAAAATTCAATTTGTGGCGTATCCACATGGCCATAAAATCCATGAAATTACTCCTCTTGCATTGAATGATATTAGAAAACATACTTGAACACCTGGAATATATCAGCTAACTTGGAGTGATTTCAATGCTGTGTACTCTGTTGCTGTTGACCGTATAGTCAGAATACATTGTGGAGCTCTAGCTGACAACAACAGAAACAAAAAACTGTTTCTTTTTTTCCCAGAAATTTGGAATATTAAATAAAAACAATGCACTTTTTAAATAAAGAAGTGTTGGTCTACTGTAAAGTATGTCTATGTCAGTACATAGACATACTTTACTATTATTATAGTAAAGCCCATGTTGCTTAATGTAGACCTTTAAATTATCTGCCTTGTTCAGTTTGGTTGGATTACCTTGATTCTTGTTTTTACATCCTTTTCTAACAGACTTTTTCCTTGCACTTAACTTTCTAAATACCTATGCTTGGATACTGGACTCTGAAGTCTTTTTTATTGCCTCTATGTAATATTCTAATGTAATGACAAAATGAAATTTGAGTTAGTAGTTTTAAGCCACAAAATAAAAATATTTGACATCACTCTGTATGTAGTAAATGTAAATAATGAGCTTCACTGAAAAAATAACTGAAATTAACTTTCTGATATTCTAGCTTATTGAGATGCACCTGTATGTGTATGTAAATAGTTTTACATATTAGTATGTGTATTTAATTACAAATGTGAAGATATATTTATGGTCCATATATGTACAAATAAATTATGAAGAAACAACAGAAACAAAAACGGTTAAGCTCTGATAAAATATGAAATGGAAAAAAGTGGAAGACAACTGTTGATTGTGATTAGCAAAGAGAGAAGGATATTTAAAAAAAACCGCTTCCATCTTCTCTTGTTAAACATTTCAAGATGTTATATTTATTTCCAGTGTTAATACATTAAAAACCTTCATAATACAAAACCCTACCTTGTGTTTCCTCTTGGACTTGCTCTGCTTACTGCTTTCTCGATCTTGAGAATCCTCCCTCTCCACTTTAATCTCTGCAGGCTCCTTGTAGGGCCGCCCTGGGATCCTCGACAGCAAGCTGAGATCTATGGGAAATAGGAAGGAAAGGGAAGGGAATGGGTTCATTTCGTCCAAAATAAAAGGAACGCCTCGGTTAGAAAAAACATACATCATGCCAGAGGAAATTTTTTCCATGTTACTGTAGGTAGGGCTGGGCGATATGAGAAAAATCTAATATCTCGATATTCCTTTGCTTTATCGCGATGCACGATATATATATCGCGATAATTTTAAATAACCTCCAATTCTTATTTTAAACTCTACAGTAGGGCTGGGGGATATGAGGAAAATCTGATATCCTGATATATGTCACAATATTATTAAATGAGCTCCTATGTTATTTTAAACTAGACTCCTTGCAGCATGATGTCACCCACGCAAGTTCCCGCCCCCATTTCCCACCTAAACTTAAATCTAAGCTCATATAAAAAGGGATGCAGTGTTTTGCTATGGACTGACTCTACACTATGACTAGATAACAAGCTGAGAAATAAGTGTTAACTTAGAAAAACAAATAGCGAGGGGGAGGGAAGTCGGTCAGTTATGCTTGACTTTGACTTAACATATAGATGTGTTTTGGAACAAGGTGTGTTTTGGTTCAGCTTAAACATAAAAAGGCGACAAACACACAAACTGACAGAGTATCAGTAAAGCAGGTGTTTAAATTAGCTAATCAACCACCGCTGTGTTAGCGTGGCTAATAGCAGCAGCAGCTAATCTACCACAATGATCACTTATTAATAAAAGCAAAATACACATCAAGATTAAAGCATAAAACCGTAACGAACTGAATGTTCTGTTCTATGTGGGGGTAATGTTTGAGAGTTTTTGGTTTTGAATCCTAATACATAAAGTTACGTTGTTGTCAGTTGCTACGGCAACGAGTCTGCGTATATTGTAAAGCCGACAGAGAACAAAAAAAAAGAATTAGTGGTTTTCAGTTATTATTCCCATTGCATATCACTAAATGAATCATACCTGCATCTCCAGGTTTCACTTTAACGAAATAGTTCTGCCGCGGCAGCGCGGCTACGAACGGCACGAAAAAGAATAGTCTGATTAGGCGGCGAAATAAATTTGTGGTACATCCTTTTGTCCAATAGTTTCATAACGTTTCTCAAATTACCTCATTTTGTTCCATATCCTCCATATAAAATGCAAACCAGTGGCAAACTATTGATTCAGCGCCGTTTCTCTTCAGAACTAAACGAGTTCATCTGATTCCTCTTCAGTTACCGTCTCATTCAGCTGCTCGCCTCAAACTCTCGCATGTTGTTTGTTTTCTCCGCGCAGCGTGACTGGTAGAAAATTTTCAGGTTGGAGTGAGGGTAGGGACTAGTGATGCATTCATAGGGTGTTGGATAAACCATACACGCAGTGAATTTGACGGCGAAAGTTTATTATTTGAACGACAATTTATACTCGATGGTTGTGATATAGCCATTTGAACTATCGTGAATTGAAAATATCGCGATGCATCGAGTATACTCGATACATCGCCCAGCCCTAAGGCGTATAAGAAGTTTTCACTAACCAATCTTGACGAGTAAAACTTGCTGCTGAGGTTGTCTTGTGGGGTAGCGCTCCTCTGGGTCGCTGAGCGGAGACAACATGGGAGAGAAAACGCACACGGGGGTCCGGATGCTCTCCGTATACTTGGGAGTCTGCGACGAGGATGGAATGCTGTCGTTTCCCTCGGAATCAGACGAAGAAGAGTCTGTAGGAAGAATTTCACGAGACTTGGTGGGCGCTTTGGTCTTCCGTTTGTCTGTGGTTGTGGTGACAGAAGCTGCCGACGGCCGTGGAGAAGACTTGGGTTCTTTTTTGATGCTTGGTTTGCGTGAGCCTTTTGTGGCAGCAATGGGCCGGAGAGGAGGAATCTCTGGAGCCGGTTCAGTCTCCACTTTCAGACCTCCCTTGGGTTCCTCCACTACTGGGGGCTTCTCAGACTTCTTAGGCTGCTTTTTACCGACTCGTATTCTGGGATTTGTTCCGCTTTCGCTCTGGGCGGGGGACTTCTGTCGCCCCCGGCCACCCTCTGTACCCTTCTCCCTGCTAGGTGGTGGTGGGGCCGAGTCTTTGGAGCTGTAGTCTCGGCCTTCTTTTTTACATTTGGGTGGAACGTTCTTGAACCAGTTGTCCAGCTGCCATTTGTTGGTCACAGGCTGTTCAGGCTGAAGCAGAAACAGCAGAACGCAGAATTAAGAGAGGTACTCAGAAATTCAAATGCAATGGTCTAATTTACTCTGGACACAAGAAAGACCAAACACTATTCCACATTCTATTGATGCATCTCAGGAACTTAAAATATTATTGATACGCTTGTTTGCTTACAGACCTTTTCATGCCATGTTTTCCTTCCACTTAACTTTCCCAATGTGATTAGACACAGCATCCTGTGAGGCTTTTGTTACTTATTCACCTTCTTTCAGGTAGGAATGGGAAATTATATTGTTTTTTGCTTGCTGTTTAAAACCCATTTTACAATGACTAAGTTTTAGTTCAGCAATAGATTAACAGCAAAAAAGGAAAAAATAAAATAAAACAAAACAACAAAAAAATAAACTTATGTCAGTTTAACAGGCTGTAAGAAAAAAATATCTTTGGGCTAGGCAGTACAGCTGAGAAACTTAACACGGTATAAGCGCTTCATAACAGTCGATAAATAATTATTGATCAGTTTATTTTTTTAACATCTAAAATATTGCCAACTAGTGACGTGACCTTTCCTGTTTTATCCACCATTTTCTCTCCACACTGTTGTTGTTTTACAATTTTGAGGCAAAACCTAAAACTGCTACTGTGCAAGTTACTCAACAGGTTGTTGCTGGGTAACCAAAGAGTGAATGAGTTGCTAGGTAACCAAAGAGTGAATGAATTAGTTGATGCCACCAGCCTTACTAAGCTGGCAGTGAGAGGTTGAACAGCAAAGTGTTTCCTCTGCCTAAATCTCCCAGAATGCTGTGTGTTTCTGGCTAACAGTTCAATGAATATTTGAGATATATTATCTATTGATATCGATCATACATCTACCACGATATATATTGTTATTGAACTATTGTTCCGCCCTATTTTAAATAAAATCCAGTTTCCAAAATTTATGGCCCACGTTTGGTCTATAATGGTTGTGTAAAATGGGGAACAGATTTTTTTGTTTTGTTTTGTTTTTCTTAGCCATAATCAAAACAAAAACAAAACTTCAAATATTTGACTATGTGTAAATCTATATATGGGTTTCATTTTGTTGCTCTTGTAACTTATTGAGACACACCTACTCAGTCTAAATGTTTTTTGTGGCCCCACAGTTTAGTACAACGTAGAGTGAGTGATTACTTCAGGAGAGGCGGTCCGTGGGCGCTCGTTGGTCTCGCTGTCCGTCGTGCTGCTCTCACTCTCGCTGTCGGAACCCGAGCTGCTCTCGGAGCCGCTGTGGCTGCTCGAGTCATCCCTGGATGGCTCGGCAGCTTCACTGTTATTGCTGTCAACGGACAAAAACAGGAAGTGCTTAAATCTTACAAACAGCAACAGGTAAATGTAATTCTCTCACTCATGAGGACATAAAACATTTACATTCACATATGGCTTTAGGTAACATTTATGTTTTTTTTTAAGATTTAAAACAAAATTTTAAATTTTTTTAACATGTACCATCTTGATCTTTGTTAAATTTAGCATTGTATTTTTTTACAATGCTAAGTAAGTTAGCATTATAATGTTAAATGTAACAGTTGTTGATTCACTGTATAAGGTTATTGCTGAGATTTATGTCAACATTAAAATACTAAGTAAATGACTCCACATCTTATCTTTTCTGTTTCAAACAAAAGCAATTTAATAATAGTGAAAGGTTTGGTTGTGATATTTTCTAACTAGCTTAATTAAAACGAACAAAGACAAGCTTCGTAGTGCTGAAAAGTGAAATATGTTTAAAGGCTGGATTCATTCTGCTAACCAAATATGATGCTGGCTCTAAGTAGGCATTTTATAAAAAAAAAAAAAAAAAAGAGACAATAACATTACAGGGACAGTTTTAGAAAACGTAGTATCCCAAAATATGCATACTGCAATGATCCGCTTTCAATAAAATGTAAAACACCATTTGAGTCACAACCTGGTGTACACTGACTTCTTCATGCTGCCAACCTCACCTTGCTGATGTGTTCCTTGAGGCATTCTTGGATTCTTGTTCTCCATCGCTGTCCTCGCTGCTGCTTACTATCAGATCTTCCTTCAGCCTGCTGAGCAAACAAAATTTCAACACGATGAAAGCTTTAAGTGCTACAACTGCTGCTTCCAGGGCTTAAGCTTTGTCTAGTTTTTACTAACTCCAAGATAACAAATGTAGTTATTTAAATTTTAATGTGAATCAATGAAGAAGAAAAAAAACATGCACTTCTAACAAGCCACACACTTACACATCTTTAGGCTGGTGGCTGCTGGAGCTCTTTGATGAACTACCACGTTCTAAGACAAGGAAAATTAAAGTGAAACTTTACAGAAATACATAGTATGTTCACAATTAATTGTCAACATGAACAAAAAACAAAAAGTGCAAATATAAATTTGAATTGCAAAACTTACTATGTCCGCTTGGAAAAGGGTGTGCATCCTAAGGTAAACAAGAAAAAACAAAAATTAGTATTTTTCTTTTCCTTTCGCTTTGAGGTTTGTCTGATTGGCATATTTAAAATAGTAATTATCATCATCATTGTTTTACAAAATAAGGTTTGGTTGATTCTTCCTCATAAAAGCAAAAAAAAGGCCTGACTACCGTTATGAAACAATCAGAGAAACACTTAAATGAGTTGAACTGCTGGCACAATGCTGACCTTGGTGGGGAATGGAAACTTGGAGGGCTCTGTTTTACAGGGAGTGTGGATGGCTGTAAGTGGAGGAGGCCATGACTGAGTCATTTCCTGAAAGAAAAAAAAAGAATTCAGAAAACACACACACACACACAGAGGCATATAAACACAAGGAGAAAAAAAAACTGAGATTAGGACCAGGGTAACGCTGAATTATTTCAGTCGATATTGTTTCCCTCTGTATTCTGATGATTGATGAGCTAATTAAAAGAAAAAGACCAGGTTTTACATACCTTTAGGATTTCATCGACACAGTTGGCATCACCGGATCCCTGTTGAAAAAAAATCTTTAATTTAATGATTAGCTAATGTTTTCATAAGCATGATTTCAATAGAACAGGTGAGGAGGCGTCTACATAGAGCAACATGGCTCACTCTTCAGACATTTTGTTTTTATACATCACTAGAAGTTAGAATGGTGTTGAGAAAGCAGAAATATGTTCTGTTTATTCTCTTAATAATCATGAAGAAATCCTTTTCTAGCTTCATAAGTTTTATAGACGAAGTCTTACCTCAACAGGCTGAGACGGGATCTTGAGTTTTGTAAGCGAAGCTTTGCCCATGGTCTTCACCTCTCCCATGGTGCTGCTGTGCGACTGGCCTCCGTAGCTTTCAGCCTGTGAGCTCTTGGGTTCGGCCGTTTCCTGGCCATCCATAGGCCGCACGTAAGCCGTGGGCTTTTGCAGCATGGAGCTGGGCTTGGAGACGAGCGACGGGGGGAAGGCTTGACTCGAGTGCTGCCCGCTGGGGAAAGACGTGTGAACCCGTGAGGGGGAATCCCAGTTAGCCTCTCTATCTCTGGGCGACTTGTTGCGGTACTTGGGGTGATGTTGTTCAGCAGACAAGGAGCTCCGCGAGTGGCTGCTGGAAGAACTTAGCGAACCCTTCGCCGGACTTGAAGTGTGAGACTTTGAGTGCTCCGAGCCTCCGCTGTGCTTACTAGATTTCTTTTCCCTCACTTCCCCTCTTTGGCTACTGCTGCTGCCGCCGCTACTACTGCCGCTGTTCCTCTGGCTGCTGTGTCCGCCTGAGAGTCCGGAACGCTTCTGTGACTGAGAGGAAGATCCACCCGGTGGTGGGCCTACAGGAGTCCACTTACTGCTCTGGCTACCACCTCCACTACCCACACCTCGCTGGTCTCCGCCAAACAAAGGCGGGCCGGACTTCTCCTCGGAGGAAGACGAGCTGTTCGAAGGTTTACCAGGAAGCTTTGGAAGAGTGTCACCAATCGGCTCTTTCATCTCGTCGTAATTGCCCAACATGCTCTGGATACGGTTGGACAGTAAATCTGCCTTACTGGCCTGAGAAAGGAAGCACATGATGGAGTGATGATTAATAACGAGCAAAGAATGAGTGACGCAGATATCAGAAATAAGTAAAAACAGGAAGCTGAGGTAACAATGAACGAGAAAGGGAAAATAAAATATGTATTTGTGTAGTTTTTGCTAAGGAAGTCATTCACTGAAACATAATCAGAAGCTTTTAAGCCTGATCAGCCCTGACCATTAACTCCCTGGTCTGAAATGTAAAAAATCTAATCTGTTTTGCATCATTTCTAAGCATGGTGTGTTTACTGCATGAAGCACATTCAAATATAACTATGGAGCTTTTCATTTTTGTTGAATATACCAGACTTGAAAATTCTAACAGCCTTTAAAAAAAATCCTCAGAATTTGGTATAAATTAAAATATTTACGTGACTAATGCTAACGATATAAATCATTAAGATGTTTTAAAACACCTGTTCAATACTTTTGTCATTATTTTAAAGTCACCATAAAACCCCCTTTTTACAGAAACTCCTCTCTGACTCACACCGTGTGACGTCACCTCTGCTTCAACACCAGAGGCACTAGAAAGAAATATTTTCAATGCTGGTTTTAAATGTGCAATTATTTTTCTTTAAGAGAAATCAGAATCTGGCAAGACTGTTATGAGCAGATCACAACTTCTAAACCATGAAATCAACTACAAAATGACACTGGATGAGTCTCTAAATTTACCCTAAACAATAACAAAATTTCACACCTTCATTCAACAAAAGAAATCAAGAGTTATACCACTAGTGGTGAATTAAAAAAACATTTCCAGAACATAACTAGCCCAAGAGCCTCACCAATCCCGTTTGTTTATTTTGAGCTCTGAACAGCCCTTTTGAACTGAGATAAGGGTCGGCGTCGGCACGGAGGTTAATCAATCACTCTGAGGGCCACCGGTTCCAGTTGATTTGTTTGCAGACTGTGCAAAGTCTCCAGTTTCACATGCAGTCCCACACCTATGTTTTGTTTGACAGATTCACACCAAGGGTGAGGAAACACAAGCCGTTATCTGCAGCAGGAAATGTTAGCGGCTTGGTCATAATGTGCACTCCTGCACCTCCTGCTAGCATGAGGCCTGGGTCTCATTAACACAGCTGTAAGAAGAGTAGTAAGCACCACTTTGGCTTCTAGTGTGTTGGTTTCAGTTGATGTTGTGAATAGCAATGAAAAGAGTCAAACTAAACTATGACCGATAAAGTAAAATGTTGGGTAAATTTGAAAAAAGTTCACACAAAGGATTATGGCTTAAAACTGTAAACATTACAGCGTCATTATTGTCTTAGTTTGTAAAGATGCTTGATTGCACCACTTCTCACTGCGTTTGCATAGTACTAGAGCTGTGCAGCTACATAAATATTGTGTGAACATATTAAACAATGAGTCCATTGTGAAAAACTGATTGTATTGCACTTTTGTAACAAATCATAACCGTCCAGGGGTCATAGAGTCAAAACTTACAGAAACAAAGTGGAGTTTTCAAACTGCAAGAAAATAAAAGAAAAAAAAAAAAACTTAAAAATGAACTCTGTTTTAGATTGACCCCACAAAATTCATTGTTTAGTTCCAGATATCAAGCATCATACAAAAGACAAAGTAAATTCAAATATTTTTTAACCTAACGTCTACTTGTGCTTGCCTGTATGGAACTTTTTTTAAAGTAGATGCAGTGTAAACAGAAACAAGAACACTCAACATAACATGCTTTTTGTCCTCTTCAGGTCTCATCACATTGAGGCACAATTTGGTAAAGAGACTGATTTAAGTGCTGTTGCTTATAGGTCGTCTGTTTTAAATTAGAATAAAATGCGCTACATACAACAGCGTTTATAGAAAGTTAAATACTCCTCACTCTGCGCGAATGAGCAAGCATATAAACTCTGCCCCATAAAAAGGTTCCTGCTGCACTGGTCTAGATCCGGGAGGCCGCAGCTGCAGCTGTGTGTGCACACGGCCTTTTAAGCATAACGCTGTAAACTTCCACTTAGTGAAGCATGACAGTCAGAAAGTCAAACTAAAGCTTATATAAGGGTCGCACTAGCAGTTGACAAGATACGCAAAGTACGGAAAAATTGAGACTTTAAGAGTTTCTTTTGTCATTCTTAGTCTACACAACTCTACCACTAAAGTCAACTTCATTTTAAAAGCAACTTTCTAAGAAAACTTGAGAAAATCTGCACAGTAAAAACTGTATTTTATTGATAAAGGTCAAGGAGTCTTCCGTCTTTCATGTCAACTTTCATCTTTCACTTTGTTGTGGTCCAAAACACACACACACGCACACACACCCTAACACTCACTCACCTCCGGTGGCTTTCCCATCAGAACAACCTGTCAGAACACATTCCTTCCTGCTTGTTTGATGGCTAGCTCCAGCTAAGAAAGAGGAGCCACTTACATCTGTTCAAATCTGGTTAGTGGCAAAGATTAGAACTGGTTCAGAGAACTGAAAATCCTCTTTACAATTAAACTGGCAGACAGGAGCTGGCTGGCCTACATTTGCGCATGCAGGTATAATGCGGAAGACATGGGAGGAAGTGCAACACCGACGTAGTGAGCTGCTTTGTTTACTTTTAACAGCTGACAGACGAGTTGTCAGCAGACTGTTTTCTGATTTGAAAGTTGGCTGCATTAATCACCTAATATTCCTTGAAACAAATCATTATGATAACACACTTTAATCTCTGAGATTATCTGGATTAAAACAAGGTGTAGCATCACTATGAGACATGTTGGAACACAATGTATCTTGTGCATTTCTTTTCTGTTGCATTGAGCAGGTGACGCAACAATGACAACTGCACCACTGTGAAAGCTCTTGATAATGAAGTTTTCACTTCCTGCCTATGTTGCAAATACCTGTTAACTGATCAGATACATACCAGCTGTGAGGAAAAAAAAAAAAAATAGAAAAACTTACCACTTTGTAGGGTTCAGGGAAGAGGGGGGAATTTGCTGGAAAGGCCTCTCCTCCTCCTCCCTGTTGGATTTCTTGATTTCTCCTTTCTCTTTCTTTCATTCGGAGCACATTCCGGTCCTCACGGTTCATGTTGCTGTCAACACAAAACAGATCATCGAGTTAGCAGAAAATCATGCTACGCCAGCTCACATGATCTTAAATGAACAATTTTAGGTCGCACAGGAAACAGAAGTATGCCGAAAGCTCCGTGGTTGTCTCCCCCCCCCCACCCTACAACATTTCATAAAATATTACCACATTTTTCAGGCTGCATCATATATAACATCAAGAGAACACACTGAGACAATAACAGAGATGACCGGCGGAGAAAGTAGCCTCTAATAAGCTTAGGCTCGTCACACAATTCAGTTTCCGACTTCTACTGTAAATAATCCTCTTGAGCAGATGGTCAAAGTCATTTCACACAACAACCAACAGCACTGATGTAATATTGTAAAACAACGTTTAATCTTCTCAAAAACACAGGCAAAGATTATTTTCACAATATTTGTCTTATTGTTTTTTTTCTATCCTCTGGCACAAAAAGTAATAAAACTATTGACATGATGAACAAAACTGACAAAAACAAACAAAAAAGTGCAATCAAAGATCAGTTTTCACTAAAACTAGTTTAAAAATACTTCTCTGCTTCTTGCTTTCTATTTGAACATCAATGTTGATCCAACTAAGAACCAAAAAAAAACAAATTCAGGTTTTCAAGGCGCGGTGCAAATACCAAACGTCATACTTCAGCTGCCTTTGGTGATACTCAGAGAATTTTGACAAAACTATTTGCAAAGTAAACATAAACAAAGAGATCTACAAAGAATCAAGAGGCAGAAAGGTGTGTTGTTCAAAACAAATGGATTTTGGCTTCGCCGGTGACATTTTAAACAAGTGCTGGTCACTACTTAGACCACATTCATTCACGTCTGAAATTGGATCCTGGATCTGGGAATGCCATTAAATCAAACAATCAAAATATAAAACCACCAAAGTGTCATTAAACAGTTTTCTTTTACTGTAGCTTTTATATTTTCAGTGGACACACACCCATAATGCACCACATTCGAGCCAGTTTTACAGCATGACAATGCAAAGAACAGTTTATATTTACATATATGAAAACCTCTTATCTGATATTATAATCAATTCGATGAAAACATGTTTAGACAAAACATAAGCATTGCTTAATTCCAATCTGACATAGGATCAATGAGTATTTACTCCTGTGCTCAATGTTTACCAGAAAGCAGCCGCAGGATTTTAAAAAAGGAACAAGCTCATTTCAGTTCAGCTTGTTACCTGCCATTTTAAACAGACAGCCTCTAAATCTGTCAGTGAAAACAATAACTTTACGCCTGTTGACGAAGTGTGACTGTACAGCAACCGCCCAGCCTCCTCCTAGATTACTGAACACACTGCATACAGGTGCTATTATAAAGCATGATGCATAATCCAGAATTAAAATATAAGACTGGGGGAAGTGTCCATCTGAAATCATGAGATTCCTGTAGGAAAAGAGTCGTAGATGAAGTGTGTCATCAGAACCAGCAACTAAAACCGAATCAGAACAGTTTAAAGGAGACCACATGTTCAGAGGTTCTACATTTCTAAAAACAAACGTGTTTCACGTCATCAGCCACTCCCAAATACACATTCATATAAGATTCCCTCATAAATGAGAAATATTCATAGAAAGTAAAGTGACTGAAATCATAACTATTAAATTCAACCTGGTTTTAATCAGTAAACATGTACAACATGCATCCCAGACTGGACTTCATTTGATTTACAGCACAGCGATAAATTAGGACAGCACAAAAAAAGTAACAAAATAGTTTTCATGATGACAAACTTACTACAACTGGCCCGACCACTGATTACCACCTTCAGACATCGAGTGTCTACAACAGCTCACTGTGCGGATGATTTACTAAAGCCACATTTGAGTAAACTGTGCTTAATGATAGTTATTTGGTCTCCTTTACCTCACAACTCACAGGAACAAGCTTTCATTTGAGGGTCTTTCAAGCTATAAATGTTACCTGTGGTTTAAGAAAAAGCATTGGAGAAATAACGCTCCATACTTTTTGACTGCTCAGACAGAAACTGATACCAAGCTATGGTGTCTTTTGTGTACCAAAGTGATAGGGATTGAAAATGCAAACGAGCTCGTTGATGTTAGCAGGGATTGGGTTTGCATGTGTGAATGATCCGCCATTACCACTATGTTAATCAAAGGCCCCCGGCAACCGGATCTTTTGTAAACAAAGCTCGCGTCCATTCAGACCACGAACTGACCTGATCTGTTGATGTTTGTGAGCAGGGGTGAGAGACTGTCGCACTGTGGTAGACCTCTACAGGAAATTGTCACACGCAAGGCTCAACTGACTGTTGCTGGTTTCAGCAAGCTGAAGCAGAGACGTGGAGAAACGCATGAAGCAGCAGTCGGTTTTAGTTTTGAGCCCTTTCCAAAACCAGAAAACAAAAATTGTGGAAAAAGAGGGAAGTCATCATTGGAGAAAAATAAGTTTCAATGAAACTTGGGCTGAACAACAATGAGCAGCAAAGCGTACATTTTGGATAGATTCAAGCTTAGTCAAGCATTTGTGCTGAGGACAAAGCAAGCAGAGCATTCCACCCTTTCACCACTTTGAAACTTTGTAGTTTTGGCCGCTTCATGTTGAACTTTTTGGGGTACAAGATGGAGTCATTTATCTCAGGACATTTTGTACAGACTAAGCCTCAACTCATAAAAACTGGAGTCCGTTCCCTCTGGCAAATTCAACAGATTATAAAAAAAAAAAAAACTTTTTTGGTGTATCGTGGTTTTATGGATTAAATGAAAATGATCTATAAGCAGGAGGCAGTCCAGACTTAGTCTGGATTGATCTGGTGTCAAACGAATAAAAGACAACTGGCCCAAATGGGGATCAGAACTCAAATAACCAGATAAAGGGTGTGATATTAAGTTTTCAGAAAATGTATAATTAAAACAGACATGTGAAATTTAAGCACTTTAATTGCCATTCAACATGGCAATTAAACTTGTGTGTCTTACCCTGATGGTGGATGGGATGGGAAGACAGCCGTTTCAATATATAAAAAGACAACGATACCATGGTCCCTAAATGATGGGGTTCCAGATTATTTTCCATTATAAACAAGTATTTGTTCATGACAGTGTAAAAATAATGGTCATGAACATACTCTACTATGTTAACTAGCTAAATTTTTAAAAGGGGATATTATATAAAATCAACTTTTTGGAGCTCTTTATATCATGTTCTAATGTCCTTCGCTTGTCAAAAATACACTTGGATGGTTGCTTTGATTCTTTAATGCATGCTTGAAAAAAATCTCTGATGGCAATCATTCAGGGCGCCTACAGGTTTGCTCACAAAATGCCACCTATTTACCTAGAGGTCTGCCTTGAAGCTTCAGTCTCCAGCCCAGATTACCCTTCCTCCACCCAACTCCACCAGACTAGTGGGAGCATCAATTAGCAAACACCTGGCGGAAATTCGTGTCTGCTGAGCATATCATACAAAATGCTTCTCATTTCTCCTAAGAACAGTTCTAAATGGTATCACGGAGGAGCACTGTTGCCATAATGTGCTGAAGGGGGAGTTTCAGAAAGAGTATGCGCTGTCTTGACAGACACAACTGAAAAGTCAAATTTCTTTTAGGTTATTCTTTTATATATACTGCATTTTTATAAAAACAGAAAGTAATAGTTGTTTGATTGTGCTATAAAATGCACTATGTGCCTAGAAAAATACATAATAAATCATTGATCAAAACATTGACAAAATCATTGATAATCAAAGCAAATATAAAATGTCTTCCTGCCAGGTAAAAACTAACGTATGGTTGGTATGAAATGCTGCGTAAACAGCACCAGTTAGTGGCCTTAATGAGGTTGGCTACAAAACAGGCAATATTTCAAAAGGTATCCCAAGACTAAAGGGTTAAATGATCAGCACCCAAGTGCTACATGTGGCTTCAAAACAGCATGATTTGGTGAATTAACCTGGATTTTGACATGATAAAACCTCAACATAAAAAAAAACAAAAACAAAAGGAAACCCTCTCATAACCACTTTTAGGATTGGAGGATGTTGTTGGTAAACATAAAAAGTTAGAGGGGGCATTTTGAACTGACCTGGAGAAAAACAATTCTTATAAGTCTAAGGTCATTTCTGATGTGTTTGTTTGCATTTTTTTACAACAACTTTCAACCTACTAAAATTAAAACTACTATATCCAACGGACCACAATATACAAAAGCGACTATGTACAAAGGTAACCAAAGTGGTAAGTTGAACAGTCTACATACTATAAAAAAAATAAGCTTATTAATAAAATGCACACCTGTTTAATGTGCTACAGTCGACACTACATGAATGTAGAAGGCGTGTTTCCTGTCTTACTCATAATTCCTCAGAATACACCATAGCATTTGCACGTTGTTAATTTACCTTTTCACAGTAATTGACAGATTAAAACTGTTCCTGTAAATTAGGTTAATCTATACAAGCTTACTATTTTGTCATAAACCTCCAAAATGTACAGTCTGTGATTTGAATCATATGTTAGACGCCATTTACCTCAATTCCACAAAGTTCTCCCCAAAAATATCTTTATGACTTTATAAGGTCTAGCTTGTTTTGGAAACATCAATATCAAACAGATGGCAACTCTGATGTCACATAATTGCTTAAACTTACAGTCAGGTCAACTTTGACTTGCATATTTGGCCAACCCCACATCTGAAGTCCAAGGCCTTCTACACTACTCTAACAAAAAAAAAAAAGTCTTTCTTGACTGCTGTAAAGTTTATTAAAATGCTCTCAATGCTGTCTAACTCTCAGTTAAGTATAAATACTATTATTATCCATATGTAGCTGTAGTGAAATCAATAGTCTGCCAAACTTAAAAGGTCAAAGTCTCCAGAGTTGAGAACTCCAGTCACGTTGTACCTAAATTAATCAGCTCATCTGTCTCTCTGCAACTCACAACATAACAGCCAGGCCTTGTGTTATATTGAAGAAAAAGGGACAGCCGATGGTTATCTGATCACCATGAATACAGGACAGGGCCTATGTCACACAGCCATTATGCAAGCTCAAGCAAACAGAGAAAAGAAATCCAAGTTGGGCATAAAACATTGGAGGATTTTATTCTCAATGGACACGAGATAAAAAAAAAAGAAGAAAAAAAGAGCAACTAAGCAAGAACTTGTGTGTCTTACCCTGACTGAGAGGCCATGGCCTCAACCACTGAAACATTGGAAGAAGAAGGGTTCAAAGGACCTCCTAGGGATTCAGAAGTTCTCTCCGTATAACTTCTCAACCTTGACCTGAGCACAAACCGCCTCCTATGAAGCCCCGTTTCCAGTCAAGTTATCTTTTAGCGTCCAGCTGTAAGACTGCAACTCCAGTTTCTTTACTCGACTCGAAGGTACAGTGCATTTCCTTGGAGTGGAGACAAATCTGACTCAGAGAGGGGAGGGGACTGCCTGCTCTTGGTAGATACCAAGTCTGCAAACGGCGGGGGGAGTCACATGCAAGGTAAAGTCTAGAGGCTGAGGCTGCTTTTGTTTCCGTTCTGTTGTTCTGATGTTAAAGCATGAATGGAGACCTGGAGAGCTGAATAGAGCCCGGGGGTGCAAATGTATGTGGAAGGCTGTTCGGAATAATCTGAATCAGCTTTATTGGCAAAGTTTGTGCACACAAACAAGGAATTTGACTTTGGTGCCACTTTGTCCAGACATTTTAATTGTCAATACATACATTTTGTAGGAATGGGGGACAGATTCAGACAATTAGGAATATGCAATATCAGGAATGCTGGATGAACTGTTATTAAATGTTAAATATGAATCTATTTTTAACTGAATCTGATTAAGTTATTAAAGAAGATGGTGAAAATATACTGCAGTGAAATGCATATTACAATACAAAAATTAAGAAGAGTAAATCAAAGTATGAAAACATAACAATACAAGTCTGACAATAAATAATATTTCAAAAAGAGCAAACGGGGATCAATAAGAGAGAAATAAATCTCACCTCTCTCAGAGAGTGGCACTGTCCACCTCCTCCCATAAAAGGAGATGTTATTTTACACCACAGGCCCTCTGTCTGCGTGATGTCACTGAACAGCCAATGAGTATCCATCTTTCAGTCTACAAACTCCCTCCCTCCTCCCCACTATGCCCAAGGCACAAGGCAAAGCACCCATGGAGTCTGTTAAAGAGACAGTGCACAGGTTTCTACCCTGCTGCTGCTCACTAACATGACACATTTTCATCAGCTACGCACGCTGATGAAACAAGCGGGCACATGTGGCATCACCGCATGTTGCAAGAATTTCCATCGAGTACATGTAGTGAAAATATAAAACTACTTAATCTTGAGACATCTACATACAAGCTGGTTTTAAAATAAATCCTCTGTGAGGGGCATTTTTTGATTCTCTAAAGCATTCAAGTAAGACAGTAAGAGTAACAAGTTATTCGTGTTTTAAGGGTGTAATGTAGATGAACTGATCTGCTTTTTCCAAGCATATAATGATTACCAATTTTTACGATTTTTTTTATTTTTTTCTAAAGACCATAGCACAAAAAGTTCATTGATCAAGTTAGTACTTTTAAATCCAGTAGAAAATGAAGGAGGAGAAACTCAAAATGAGCCCATTAAAGTACCAGCAGTAAAAATTTTAAATGATCAGAACTTTTACTTAGGGAAAACGATTTTTCAGTACTTGATATGCGGATCAATGAGAAACATTTTTTGTTATGGTAAAGAGTTATTATTAACCAATAACCAATCAAAAGCTAATTCTCAGTCATACTCCTGCAACGTGGAGAGAACAGCCATGTTTGGAGTCTGTTAGGGTATCAGCCAGGATTTCTGAAAATATCAGCTGGTGGGTGACAGCTTAAAATGTGGCAAATATCAATGGCTTGTTATAACCTGTTTCAACATGGTGAGTCAGAATTGGAGTAGTCTCATTTAAAAACTATCACCTGTAGTACGCACGGGTTCTTGAAACCTAAAACAAATCCTACAGTTTGGACCAAAGACCAGATGAAGGAATATCACTGCTGCACTGCAGGTTTGGATGCCCTCAGGTTTTCCTCTTTGGCGACAGCTGAATGTCATCATTTCTGCCAATAAGACTAAGAGAAATAATGAATCATGACAGGCCAATAAACACAGGATTCACAAAAGTTGTAACAATCCTACCTAACACACTACAAGTCTTCTTCAAAACTAGGGGCTCACTGATTGTAGTGTTTTGGCCAATCACAGACCCATAAAGAGCTTGATCTGTCGATTCCAATTTTGGCCGATGCCAATTTGCTTTGTCTCAAAAGTTGCTAAATATAAAGACAAAGATGATGGATTGGCAACAGAGAGGTGACCATTGTTAACCGCACACATGCAGACATGACCTGGTATGGGATCCATCGGTCAGCCCTCCGTCACGGCAGAGCAAAAGGGGACAGCAGCTGATTTTCAGACCTTTGCAAAGGTAAATAAGATGAGTAGATAAGAATGGTTTCAAATTGAAGTATGGGCTGATTCCCCTTTACTCAAAATTAAGAACATCGGCACCAATTTATCAGCACACATCTATTCAAAACAAATAATCCCCTCAAGTAAAGCACATTAAAATTTCTACTTATCATTGAATGTACCAATTCAAATCATCTGTCCTCATTGATCCCAGCAATATGCAAATCACTAAAAGCAACAGAAGGCCAGCTAAGAAGATCCTATTACAACAAGCAGCAATTGCTCAGGTTGCACAGTATTCCACTCTTGAAAGTAAGATTTCCTCAGAAAACAATGCTAATTAACCTCATACTTAAAGAAAGCTTTTTACCCTCAGCAAATCCAATCTATCTCTGGTATGTTTTACAGAATGAAAAAAGCTGACTCCAGAAATACTCTGGTATAACACATTGAATGATGTATTGCACAAGTTACAAGTATCTTTGAAACAAAGTCCACATGAATATTTATTAAAAGCATAATAAATGTTTACAGGGCTGAATTGTGCCACTTAAAGTTTTACAGGTGCTTATAAAAAGGAATGTTTTCATAGCTATGTTGATATAGCTACCAAAGAAATATCCAATGCACCTCAGTTGAAAAGTAAGGGGAAGTAATGGGTACAGACGGGGGTGACAGCCGCCCCCCCGGTGCTTTTGAAGTGAACCTGCTGACGGCAGGAATTCCAGAGAGAGCATCCATTCAGCTGAACCTTTCCTCTGTAAGCAGCTGTTTAGGGAGGAATCCTGAGGGCTGCTGTTATAATCAAAGCGCAGTATGAAAAAATGAGAAACTGTCCTGAAATAATGGTTTTCATGATGTGAAAATCTCAGTTGCAAATTGAAGTCTCTTCGTTTCTAGATAAACTACAGCTACCTTTAACTCATAGACTGTGATCAATAATAGCCAGGGTTTACAAAATTCCTAGCAATAATTTCAATGCTTGGTTTGGCATTTGAACTGAACCTTGCTCAAGAATCTTTGGTCTGGTTTAAAACCTACAAGTAAAAGGATTTAAAGGCAAAAGGAAGAAATAAATTTGTTTTGACTGGCTCTTCTTTGCTGCTAGAAAGTCTAGAACGTATATGATCAATTAATTGGAAAAAAGCTAAAGATGTGATAAGCATGCAAAGATCTAGCACTATATTTTTTCATAAATTAACATTTTTATCTATTACTTAATGGAGCAAAATCAAAAGGTCGACAACCTTTTTCTCACACCAAGTTCTAGTTTCTTTATACTTGTACAATGATCAAATCAAATTCAATTCTTTTTAAGACTCAGAATCTCTAAACTGAGTCTTTTTCTTTATTCTTAAAAGAAAAAAAAGCTTTGTAAAACATTCTCCGCCTACAATGTCTTCCCTGAGCAGTTAAATGCCTTCAGCAGACCCAAGTCTTAAAAAAGTTTACGTACAAATTATTCTTTGGAGCTTTTTTAGTTTGATTAGGTAAGAGGATTATCCCAAAGGTAAAAAGTGAAAACTACGACTGAAACTGAATAAATAAATAAATAAATAGTCAATTTCCAGCAGCCTCTTACACCATCTTTTAGCTCGATAATGAATTGATTATAGGGGAAAGCAAACTTTGATATTACCCTGGATTATGTTTGTTTTTAGCCCATCTCAATCAGCCAATGTTCCAACTCTGAGCTCCAACACAGATAACACACTGTTCTGGGTACTTTCTGCCAAACTGCAACTGGAACATGACACACATCTTCCTGTCACCTTGCTGAAAGAATGCGTCATTCAAACCAACCTATTTTTCAGAAACTTTTCAACATTTGTCCGAACCCTTGATTATGTTTGGTCAGCTTCTAAAAGACATTCCAAGATTCATCCTGCTCCAAGAAAATAGGAATTCAAAACACCAGATTTGGATTGAATAGGTGTGAAAACAGCAGTTTTAAGGAAATTATACTATTATATTGTCATGATGACCACAGGAAATGACTACAGAGGACTCAAAGTTAGTAATTTTCAGTATCAAGACATTTTAAACTGAAGTCATAAAAGCTCCGACAAGCAAATAAAAGGAAATCTGTATTTTCCACGTGTTGCTACATGTCTGCACTTCATTCAGACTGAGAGAAAAAAAATCAGAGCAAATAAGAAGACGGCTGATCTGAGTTCAGCTTCTGCCTTCTGAAAGTGCTGGGTTAGAAAGCAAAATCTCAGTTAAATCAACAATTTACAGGGATTACACATGAAAACAAGTGCCACTACTAACTACAAAAACAAACATTACTGCTACAACTACAGTTTTCTAATATATGGAGACTTTATGAAACTACTTATGGAAACAATATAAGCCTTTAAGACTGGCAATAGACGTATAATTCTAAGTCACAATATTTTGTCGTCTTTATTAAAATGGTGAGAAAGACTATTGAAGAGTTCATCATCGTCTGTCTAACTAGAAATCTGCCAATGCATACATTAGATCAAAATACAAATATGATGTTAACAGAGAAGCTACAATATCAAAACAGGAACAGCAATGCCACATTTTTACATGTGAACACAGCATTTGTTGATAATATTTTGTAACCCAACAGTGAAAACACTGTTTAAAACAGCAAAAAGAGGAATCTTAATCTTAACAAACTGAGGTTTGCAAAAACCAATGTCACATTTGACAGCATAGCAACTTTTTTTTATTTTGTTTGTCCCATTTTAGCAATCCTGGTCTTTAAAATTAATTTTTTGGCTTGTTGAAAAATCGTATTTTCTACTTATACAGTTTTGTTTTTATTTTGTTTTTAAGGCAGTACCTGTTCAGGAGCAGCGTAAAGTAGCCTTTAGACAACTCTTGCGCATTTACTTAATTGCTTATTAAGACATTCTGACTGTATTAAATGGACTTCATTATCACAGGAGAACTTTTGTTACTGAGAAAAAGACACTTTCTTTTTCTCAGTAACAACAGGAAACTCATCTACTCCTAATCAGCAGCTGCAGAAAGAATGACATGCTGAAAATTATACCCCAAAATTTAAATATATAACTTTGCAAAACAGCAACATAGCGCACATAAATTGTATCCATGCATTTGATCATTTCAGGCAAACAACTCTTTGTAGAACATCCTACTCTGACACTTTTACAGTTTGTTACACTGATCCATCTTTTTTTTTCTATTTCCCGCAAAGCACTTAACCTGCTTACAAAGGACATTGTGCTCAATGAATTCCATTAGTGTTTATGAGACATCTGACTCCCCCAACGCAACACAAAGGCTGGTATTGTAATATTTTTGAGGCAAGAACAAAGTATTCCACAGTCCATGTCTGCGCCAGATCACAGAAAGCAGAAGGGCCTTAATGAGTTTCACCTTCACAGCACTGCGTAGCCACACGAGAGCCTAACTCTCATCCTACAGAACAAAAGCAGAAGAACAGATGCATGAGGTCAGGACACAGAGAGCTGCAGATTTTTCTGCTGTGTGAGCAAGAGCTCTGAGACTGAAAAAAAATACAGCTACTGATGCTGATAAGATTTGGACTAATTGAGTTGGCAGACTCTGGAAGAGCAACTCAAGCAACTTACCCCTGTCAAACTAAAGAAATATTATTTGATTATAGACCTAAATACATAACCTTACCAACATTTAATTAAATTCTGACAGCCGATGCTCAAAAGTATCAGCTGTCTTTGCATTATGAAAACAATATGATTTTAACCTCTAAACTGAATCCAACTTTTAACAAAAAGGCAATCTATCCTGTCTGTTAGAAATCTGGCCTGAACCGGGCATCTCTTATTTCCAAAACACTCAGTCAGGAAAACTGCATTATAGTGTACACTAGCTGCTTCAAAGCCAAAGAAAACACACACACTGTGCGCCGTCTGGACTGGACGAACAAATCACTGAAACATCTTCACAGAGCATGTGCCCTTTGCCGTGGCAACAGGGGAAACAGCTTGACAGAAGCCCCCAGGCAAAATTTAAACAGGATGCGAATTCAGTGCGAGCCGTGTCACAGGGAGCACAGTTACACATTACTAATGTGTTGTTTGCTTTAGCTGCTTGTTTTTGTTAGCATCATTCAAATCATCTGGCGAAGTTAACATCTGGCATTAATCTTACTTTGCTTTTGCATCATTTGTCTTCAGCGCAAGCGAATACAAACTGTTACATCCAGGCTTCGTAGAAATGCATGGAAAACTAACCTGTGTTAAACAGTTGGCCGTTTTTAATCAACAGCTTATCTGACTTTAAAGTATACGTTAAATATTGTTGACATATTTGTCAAAGATCTCATTTACAAATATTAATCAGTCAAAGAGCTTCAATTTTGTTTTCCAGTAGTATAAAACAAAGCAAACCTTCAAAGTTTGGCAAGAACATGTTGCTGCTCAACGAGTGTGATAAAATGCCATTAGCTTTCTTTGCCAAAGAAAAACATTAAAGCGAAAGGAGAACTGTTGCTAATTTTTGCCTTCGTACAAGCATGCAATAATAGGAAGTTTGAACACTGACAACAAGGAACATTTCTGCCATCATAAACTGGGAATATAATCATTTGGTGATATAAAATAGACTTAGAGAAAAACTGATCATACAGATTTAATTTCACTCCACCAAAGATCTCACCTGCTGATTTTGAGAACTTTAATGTGTAAAATGTGCTCAATATTCTTTGATAGAGGTAGTAGTTTTAAATCTAGAAGAAAGTGGAAAAAAAAAATAAAATTCCCTTTCAAGCATGTACCCCTTAAATGACTTTTTTAAAGTTCAGATTTTTTTTTTTTTTAGTCTTGACCTACAGATTAGATCAAATAAAAAATGGCCAATTTTAATCTCTGGTTGATTATTCTTATTTTTACTAGTCAAATTTCTGAAGAGGGTAATGATTAATCCACTTAATAAGGCACGAGACTTTGACACGGGATTGTTTGTCATCCAAACGGCTTATGTCTAAGCTCTGTCTTGATAAAATCTCTGAGGGTTCAAATCTACCTGCCATAACAGTCCCTGACCTTAAAATGACCCAACCAGGGAGGTGTCAACCAAAATCAACAGGTAAGAAACCTTTGCTCACTTGTTCTTTTTAATATCCACCTATAAATGGTTATCCATTGAAGTCAATTATGCTTGTTTTAAACATCTACATCATCACCTTTATATTAACGTGTCATTTCAAAACTTTACATCTTAAAGCACTTTACAAGTCAAATTTGTATCCAATTATTCAGAAATATACAATTACACTGATCAAACTTATGCCAATGTAATCCATTTATATAGAAACACAAAGTCTAATTCAAATGGAATTATATTATATTACAGTGAAACTCAGCTGATTACATAATCTCAATTCTGGAGACTTTCTCAGTCAATACAGATTTGCAGTGGAATTGACTAAATCCAGCTTTCGGTGAACATTCAAAAAAATTGGTTGATTTCAAAATTTGGGTGAGTGATTAAGACAACTGTAGCCAAATGACAAAGATTGCTTTGTCATTTGCATCAAGTTACTGACTTATGTATTTAGCTGGCAAAAGGGAACTTTAGACTTGTAGTGCATGCTCTGGCCCTTCCCCCAGTGCGTCGCTTAAACAGGCTTCCTAGAAACTGAGACCAGCTTTCCTTCCAAAAACAAATTATACTTTTTTTTTTTATCAGTATGAATTTTAATTGGCTGCACAAAGAACAACTGGTGAAACCAAACAAATCTGTGTAAAATAAACAACTTGCAAATCCCCCTTACCGACTTTGGGAGTAACCAGAGTGCGGCTCTTATATAATCTTGTACATTATATATACATCAACAGCGGATTCTGAGCTTGACTGTTAACAATGTGACTTTACCTCAAAGTGTATATTTATTTTCTCAAGTAATAAAAGGCATTGTTCATACAGAAAACATAAATGTGAGGCTTTTAGACTTACATTATAGAAACAAAAACAACATAGCTTCCACCTTAATGTTTGACTCAGTTTGCCACAACAAAATCCCCAAAACACGTACAAAAGTACTCTCTACACTTTAGCTGTAAAATAAAGAAAGTTTCCCACGAACATAAGTCAAAAGAAGACCCAATTTCTAATCTAATTTAGGTTTAAAAAGAGGCTAACCTGAAGGACTACCTGCGTCTTTAAACAGAACGTTTGCTAGCTAGCGGCGTTTAGCTGCTAAGCTAGCGGCTAGCCTGTTTAAAACATTTTATTTTTTACGTAAATTGAAGTTAACAATCACTTCAAACGTAAGAAAATTACATAGCAGGGTTATTTGAGAAACAATACCGTTCCTGACATTGACAATCCTTACCTCTTGTCTTCTTTTTAGGCCCAAACCATTCTAGCTGTTGGAAAGCTCTTTTCTCTTTGTCTTTTCCCACTTCCAGTTAGACGCAAAATGGACTCAGCTAAACAGCTAAATTACTGAAACCGAACGGACGGTTCCCATGGTTTTCTCAAACCGCAAATGCACGCCAAATGGGAAACAATACGGGTTCATTTTTTCTGTCGTTCATGTTCTTATATCTAAATAAAAGTGACTGGTAGCTAAGTTAAGCAGCCAAGCAGGTAACAGACAGGAGTGGATGGCAGCAGCCAGTGTTGCATTCACTATCCGTCAGAAATATGTCAAACACAACCATCCTTTGAAAAATATTGAACACCGTTGTTATTTAAATAAAATAATTAGAAAAACAGGCACGTGAAGGGCAAAATAAGAATAAAAAATAAATAAATCCAATTTTCAGCAGACAAAAAGTTTTTAAAAGGGACGAAATCAAGAAATAAGAGAAATTGTCAAAAGATGACAAAATGTATATAAGCTATAATATCGTACATGTGAGAAAGGCTGTTAAATTAATTTTAAAAAGTATTTCCAAATAACGCTTTTAATGTCTAAGGATTATGCAATAGAGGTTTCCTTATAATTTGTTTATTTATATTTACAATTATTTCTGCGCATTTTAATAAATCGTTGCACGTTTTTGCTGTTTTTATGCATAACACTGTGTTCAATGGCTACATTAAGTAAAATGTACCTTATCTAATTGAGAGAATCAAACAAACCTGTTTTGTTTACACTGAGATCGGGGCCAGCTACTCGGAATAATTCCACTTGTACTTGAACGCAGCATTTTGGTGACGTAAAGGTTGCACATGTTTTGACGTACAGAAGGGAATCACGCACGTCTCATTGTTCCCTGCTGGTCATTTGAGAGGTTGTTATTTAACCATAAAGGTGAATAAAATATTCCGATTGTTACGCACTTTTGTGAAATAAATGAAAGGATAAATAAATAAATACAAATGCGTTTCTATATCCATCATTCCGTTCTGCATATAGTTATGCAATATGGATGTTAATTTTGCAAAAACCTGATGAGTCTATGTTAGCTTTGTGGGTAATTCTGAAGTCTTTGAAAGCAGCAAAGCAATATCTATGAATACTTTTCACAAACCTGTTAATCTCTTTCTCTGATTACGTAAGAAATACATTTTGATGACAAGAAAAAAAAAAAACTACAGTCAAATCACTATTTTTTTTAAATTCAAATCAGATTTGAGTTAATATAAAACTAACCATTCACATGGGAGTTTTATCTTTTAATCAGTGAACATTCCCCCAGGGTGGTGAACAACCAAGAGGTTTTGTACTTCGCTAAGGGTTGTCTCAGCTCTGAATAGAGGACCAGTTCACTGGAGGTCATTCACTGCCGTCGACCTCTTGGCCCCAAAATGATTGTATAGCCTCAAAGGCCTCCTCCACACTAAACACACTTTAAAGATTTGCCTGCAACATGAGACATAGCTTGTGACCAAATCAAATCAAGACAAAAAAGGATTATACTTTATGCTTCATTTACATACCCAAAGGGCTTTCTGCTTCAGTTGGAAGAAAATGTTTTAACATAAAAAAGAGCTGTCAGTTACAGGTCCATGCTATATTCTTTGAAACTTTTGTAGAAATTTTCTAAAATAGAATAATACAAAGTAGATCATGATAATTGTCAACGCTATTGTTTTTTCTGAAATCTCTGGAGTATTTGGACTTGATAAAGCGCCATACAACTATAAGCCATTTTCTATTTTCATATTCTTTGAATATAATAAATCATGTAATTTTCCCTCCCGTTCAGTTAGTCTGCATTTTGTTGGAGAAACCTGATACAATATGTTGAGATTTGTGGTGATAACGTGAAAAAAATTGAGAAGCTTAAAGGAGTAGGTATACTTTTGCAACACACCATTTGTAAGCACAAACAATAATAAGCCAAGTTTAATTATTAATAAGAAAAAATATTTTTACAGTAGGAATATTTATTTTGTTCAGAGTACTTTATAATCTTAAAGTTTATTCAAACAGGTTGATAGGTTGTACAGAACCTGCTCATCTGGAAACACTAAGTACAAAAATTAAAAAAATGAACTCGAATAATTGTGTGTTCCACTTAACAGGTTTTGAAGTTTATTTTCTTGCTAGAAAATGTCTCAGCTGCAGAAGTAACAGCAGAAAAGCGTTTAATACTCAAGAGGAAACAAAGCTCAAGACTAGCCCGCGTTCCTTAGCACACCGCTGTAATTTTCAACCAGTTGTGATTTGCTTTTATAAAAAGAACATTTATTTGAAACATCGAGTATTGCCAAGAAATCCCTCCTTAATTCCCAACATGTTTATTTCTTCTTTTTCTTCTTTTTTGGAGGTCCCTCATCTGAATCGCTGCTGCTTTCCGAGTCTGAGCTCTCTGATGAAGGGGATGAGGAGGAGGAGGAAGAGGAGGAGGAAGAGCTGTCGCTGTCTGAAGAGGAGCTGGAGGAGTCGCTGCTGTTTGATGAGTCACTAGACGAGTCATCTGAGTCGTTGCTGCTGTCGTCGCTCAAGTCTTTTGCCCTGAGAGCAAGAAGCAGAGCGCAGAGTGAGAAGGAAATGTAACTGTACCTGTTACATTCACCGGAATGTTCCATGGATTCTTATCACTCTCGTATTAAAATAAAAAGAGCTGGACAGAGGTGACAAAGTTTAACCTTTCTAAATGTTACAGTTGTTTTCACAAATTTGTAGTTGACAAGCAGTACTCTACAATCACTTTAAAATCTAAAACAAAAACAGTTATATATGTCCTGTCTTTAGTAAATAATCTAATATGCAACTATGATTTATTTCAGCCATTTTGATGGCCAGATGTGTGTTTTGATGATGAACAGATTGCCGACAACAGTCTATGTCAGAGACATAAAAGCTGGGCCAGCTGTCCTACACAGAAATGTGTTGCTTTTTTCCAGTAACCATATAAGAAAATTATTTTACAGCTTTCTCAAACTATATGTTATGACTCTTGTGTTTGGAGACACAATGAACAGCAAGAGCAAAGAAAAAACAAAATAGATCAATGAGGAAACACTTTCAAAGACATAATCAATAAAGTGAAGAAAGCGGTATTTGCTCTGCATTTAAAAATGTTGGAACAGTTTGATATTCTGCAAATGTTGAATAGGTCTTTTTAAGTAGTTGTTTTGGGCTGTAGTCTTCATGAAGCATAACATGTTCAAAATACAGAACACACAAATGTTGGAGAGGAAATTACAGCACGTTTCATTTAACTAGCCCAGTTTAATTGTTCTACTTCTAAATAAATAATAATAGCATAACAATTTTCAACTAATTCGCAATTAGGTCTAAACAGAAACAGAACGTGGAAATAATGTAAACCCTTAAAAAAATAATAAAAATTATATATATATATATAATATGGTTTGCTTTATCCATCAACATGTATTAAAAAGCAAGATTGCAAACAAATAGAGCATGAAAGATTTCTTCTATTGGTATTACTGAAAGCAGAAACAGAAATCACGATCTAGATTCCTACAGGCCAAAACTTTAAAGAATTGCCATTATTACAATTCTCCAGTAGAGTGCGCTGTTGAGTCATGATTCTTTAAACAGTTGATTTGATTTCAATTTAAGATTATAAGCAAGAGTACATGTTTCAATAGAATAAAGCAAGTGTATATTTTAAATTTGATTTAAGATTTGTACATTATTTGCTCAAATTATCCTGTCAGCCAATGAATACGAGCATTCCCATATTTTATCATAGAAAGATGAAGCAATAATTACAAATGGGACATCACTGATGTAGAGGTGCAGTGGGTTTCTCCATATACAATGGCTTTTGTATATGGAAGTACTGGGGTTCAATCCCTGACCTTTAAACCTTTGATGCATGTCTTCCCCCTTCTTTCTCTGCTCATTTCCTGTATGATAATGTACATAAATGACACAAGTGCCACTAAAATATTTCACCATAAAATACAACAATTACAAATTTACTCCTCCCTCTTGTTTAGACCTGACCATGTGGACCTGAAATATTTCTTTTACATGCAAATTGAGGTGTCTGCATCTACCTTGTGTTTGTCTGTAAGCTAAATTATTTAAGGAAATAAATAAAAATGAAATCCATGAGTACATATGCTTTTTCAAACACCTAATAGGCTTAAATTTAATTAAGTTAAAATAAAGAAAAAAATAGACTTACTTCTTTTTGATTTTCTTTTCAATGGAGCTTTCTCTTCCTGGTCTGCTAACAGGAAAAATGCCAATGACAATGAATGCATTAAAATATATATTTGTGTGCGCCTGTATCATTTTATAAAACATTTGAATTGGAATTGAAACAAATCAATAAATGGCAATGAAATCCAAATATTAAAAGCTTACACTGATCTAAAATAAACACTGACATTTGCTGGATAGTATATACTTTTATTGAATTACCACAGGGAATGATTAATGCAAAGTTCTGCAGTCAGGCTTTTAGTGCACAAGTGGATGCACAAAGGAAGAATATCTTGTAGCATAAAGAGATGAAGCCCTTACCCTGTGATGCTGAGAGGTTTGTTTTCATTTTCCTTCAGCTTCTTCTTCATCTCAACTGTTCTTGATGGTCTGTGCAAATATTTTCGTTTCCCGGTGCACTCATATGTCCAGTGACCCATCTCCAAGCACTTCTGGCATCGCACATGTTGTTTGTTTGCCTCCCTGTAGACAGAGCAAAAAAATACAAAAATTCTTTAAATAAGACAGCAAGTGACTAGAACATTTGCATTCTTTTTATTTAAGTTAGTAATTTTTATGATATATATTTTTATAGAAACATTTATTTATGTTCTAGAAACCGTTTTTATCTAAGAGCAATCAAGGCTAAATTCATAATAAAATCTTGTATCCTTTCCTCGTGTGCATCATCTTAAGTGTATCAGTGTAATCTGTATCATTTATATTTTTATTCCGGTCTTTTTAACTTCTGTACCACACACTGACTAAACTGCACCCTTTAATTTAATTGTTCTTTTGTAAAACAGGACTAAAGATTTTTGCCTGATTGACTGACTGATATTGGAAAGAGGAATGAAGTCTGTAGACCTTAATGTTTTAAAAAAAAAATTTTCACAGAAATGTACAAGTTTGAAAAACTATAAAATAAAATTCCATGAAAAATATTTATTTGTCACAGTTACTACATGCTACTCCCGATACAACTTCCACATCTGACCTGTAAACTAAGTAAACACCTCAGCACAAATAATAGACCAAGGGTAAATAAAAAAAGATCTTGTATACAGAAGCAGCGAAGGATCTGCGCTACCCGTTTTCCCTGCTTCAGTCAGTATTGACTTTCTGCGTGTAAGATGGCGTCTAACGACCTAAATTTTGTTGGTGTTAAAAAAACAGAAAGCTAAGTTCACAAACTGTACAACGATTTCACTGTTCCTGCCAAATATACAGGATATACTTACGCTTGTCTCCTCGCAATTATTCTGTGCATGGGAGTCGCCATGTTGCCAGGTTTAGCTTCTTCTTCGTTTCTACCGTTAAAGTCTAGAACAGCAACAGCGCCTACTGGAGTCGCAACATCATCATGACACCTCCCTCTTTTTCTTTCTTTTTATTGGCAGTTGCCAAAAAATGTTAAAGGTTGTATTACTGCCACCTACTGATATGGAATATGGCTCAAAATGTCTTCAATTATATTCTAGTAATTAAACTTTATTTTTAAAAAATACAAGTGCTTTTTGTGTCTGGATTTCTCTGTAGTATACTTAATAAATTAAATATTTCTTTATTTTTTCTAAATTTGTCCAATATTAATATCCTTCTTATCTTCTACAAACTCAAATATTATGCTACACTGTCTAATTTCCTCCACAAAGTTGACATTTTCCTATACTATGTTGCTGTATTTTGAATAACGAGCTGTTAGTCCTGTTGTTGCCTTTTTTGCATCACTATCTGCTGTTTTATTTGCCTTAATCCAAATATGTGTTGGAACTTAAATAAATATCACATCATTTGTATTCTAAATAATGATTAAACTATTTTTATCATAAAATATCTAGTTTATTATTTGAATGACTATATTTTAAACTGGCTAGTGCTGAACTGGACTCTGAACAAATGATTGTTTTTAAGGTCTTATTTCTTTTATCCATTGTATTGCTAACAATAAAGCTAATTTCAATAATTTCCACTTTTTAGATCATCAGCCCACATAGACTAACACTTAATATTCTAACAAGAATGAAAACAACCTTACTGTTTCCGTAAGTGGAAATTGAAATTGAAAGTGAATTGTTGTGGAATGAAATCAATTGATTTCCGATTACAATTTTGAGTTCAAACTCTAACAAGAATTGAATTATGAATTATGCCTGTTTGTTTTAGAAATTGCCTGGAGATATTTGATTGTATAAAAAAAAACTTAAAAATGTAAAATAAATTATATTTTTCACATCTCGTAATTCTGTTGTTGTAATTTAAGGCATATACTACATTTAGAAATTATGTAAAAACTGCGTAAAAGTCTCAGGATCTATCTCAAAAGTTGGAGAAACGTCTCTCACATGGTTATAGAAAAATCCAGAGACGTCTGGATAACGCACATCTCGCGAGAATTACCGGCGAGAGCGACTGTTAAACCACCTTGCTGCTAAGGGTTGCCAGTGCAGATCAGGGACGCCGGTGTTATGCCGAGAAACGCATGCCTGCCGAGAATTGCATGCCCTGTCGCGGGAGCGCGCATCGCTCTAAATTCT
>CAEGAE010052302.1:0-23976 GCA_903067095.1 Girardinus metallicus | reverse complement strand
TAGCTCCGCTTCGTCCGGCGTTAGCTCCTCTTACTCCGGCGTTAGCTCCGCTTCGTCCGGCGTTAGCGCCTCTTACTCCGGCGTTAGCTCCGCTTCGTCCGGCGTTAGCTCCTCTTACTCCGGCGTTAGCTCTTCTTACTCCGGCGTTAGCTCCGCTTCGTCCGGCGTTAGCTCCTCTTACTCCGGCGTTAGCTCCTTTTACTCCGGCGTTAGCTCCGCTTCGTCCGGCGTTAGCTCCGCTTCCTCCTCAAGCGCTCGGAGGTTCAAGTGAGGAAGCGGTAGAGAACGGCTGGACGAAATTAGCGTTCATAAAACGTATTAGCCTTGAGCTAAACGCCGCTAACACCGTGGAGCTCCAGGATCCAGAATGAAGCTGACGTCATTGTGGTATCAACGCATGCGCGATCTGATCTCCACATGAAGCCCCGCCTCTTCCGTGACGTCATTCTCACATACAAAAGGTGAGTCTATATTTTATTAGTTTATATGTGCAATCTTAGTCTTTTATGTTTGCGTGTGAGAAAAAAAATTGTGTGCTTGTGTGATATTTTATTAGTGTGTATGAGGTATTTTTATATTTTGTGTGTGTTAGTTTATAGTGGTGTGTGAGAGACAAAACATAGATCCCCTCATTTTGCCCCCCTGGTCTGTTTCCTCCTGTTCATTCGTTCATCCGCCTCCAATCTGTCCTCTGCCCCAGGCGACATCCCAAACAGGTTTGGGGCCAAAGGTCAGAGTTCATCTATTAAACTCACTGAAGATGAAAACATAAACTAAAAATTGGATTATAGACATTTTTTATAAGCGTATTTTTGTGATCCTGCCTCTTTATTATTACAGTGAATTAGTTTCAGATTCTTGTATAACTTTTCTTCAAGTTAACAAAGTGAGCTGTTATTGTTACAGGTTCATTTTCTAAACTACAGAAAAGTAACTTAGAGAAGCTCAATGTGAAAAACTGGACTGATGTTGATATGAGATAGTAAAACTGATGTTATATTAGATTTATAATGTTTTATTTTATCACATTTTTTCTGCGATTACTCGATTAATCGCAAGAATAATCGATAGATTACTCCATTACTAAAATATTACAACAGCCCTATTCATGACATCATTCATTTCTAATGAATACTTAACACTGGAACTGGAAGCCATTTTAAATATCCAAAGTAAATAAACAAAACAAATAAAATAAATCATGAAACCACTGAAAACAAAATTATTCTTCAGGAAAAGAATCTGGTTGAGACCAAAACTCCAGACTGAAAACTTTGATCATCCAAAATCCATAAATCAAGCAAATGGAAATGAGTGACTTTCATTTTAATTTACCAAGCGATTAATTGATTCACTGCTTGTTGCACCAGGCCTAAATACAATATTTATCATCAATATTCATCAATAATTCACTTAAATAAAGCTCCTATATCTTACTGAAAAGTTACTGTTAAGTTAGTTTTGTCTGATTGTAAGTGTACTAATATATCAGCAGTAGTAAAACCACTTGTTGTGTTTTTACAGTGTAAGGGAGCCGGTTTGGACTTACCGGCGTAGAACGAGATGAGCTGCTGAACTTTGGCCTCGCTCCAGAGGCAGCGCGACTCGCCGCTCGCCCTGTCGTCAGCCGGAACCACGACCTGACCGGGCTTCCTGTCCGGCGACGATCCGGACGCCGCTCTGGGATCCATTGGCTCGGTCTGGTCTGGAGCGGCGGGGAACAACACCTGGAAGGCGGAGCAGGTGATGGCGTTGCTCTCCGTCTTTATGCTGCGGGCGTCGAAGGAGGAGGCGGAGCAGGAAGTCCAGCTTCCTTCACGCGGGCCGTCAGGAAACTCGTCTTCCTCAAACGACTCGCAGAGGAAGAGCATCTGGTGGAAGTGCTTCCACTTGGACACGTAGGGTTGGTCTGAGGTTCTGCTCGCCTGGACCGCCTTGAACTCCCGGTTAAAAACCGTCCGAAGGTTCTTGAACTTGGACTTTATGTCTTCCACTGCAAAAAATGACATAAACTTTTATGTTAAGAAGCCAAAAAAGGAGGAATGTGGTTTCGACTGCAGATTTAAGGCGGACCTGATCAACAGCTCTGTAGATTTGTCATGTTTTAGGTTTTTAGTACTTTGGCTACTTTTTCTTTTCCCAAACAGCTGCAAGCTAAAAACTGGAGCTGGATGCATCTCTGACACAATCTGAAAAGATTTTTAAAAAACTTCATTTTCAGCTCTAAACAGAAAACCAGCAGAGTCTCTGTGTTCAGTAGGTCCCTGTATGCTAACAGTACCTTAGCTTGGAATACTGTAGCTTACAGAAACCTATTTTAGCTTAGCTTAATAAAACATAGCATATAATACGTAAATTTATTTAATTAATCTTAGCCTTCATTAACCTATTTAGCTTACTTTAGCTTCACCTAGCTAACATCACCTTAGGCTAGCCTCTTATAAGTTTATCTTAGCTTAGCTGACCTATGTTAGCATAGTGAACCTTAGCTTAGTTTGGCTTATCTTGCCCCCTCTCACTTTCTCTTAGCTTTATCTTTGTTTAGCTTAGCTTAAACTACCAAGGATTTATTTGACTATTATAGTTCAGTTTAATTTCTCTTAAATTTAGCTTAGTTTAATTTTACCTATATAGTTTAATCTTAGCTTAGCTAACTTTACATTAGTCATCCTTAAAATTGGCTTAGCTTAATTTAGCATTGTTGAATTTTGCCTGCCTTGTTAAACCTTAATTTTGCCTACTCAACTTACCATTAGCTTAGCTAACCTTACTTTAGCCTGTCTCAAGTTTTGCTCATCTTATTTTAGTTAAGAAACCTTAATCTAACTAACCTAAAGTTAATCTTAGCCAAGTTTCTGCAGCCTACCTTAACGTACATTAGCCTACCATAAGTTAGCTTAGGTTTCTTAATATGCTGTAAATTATAAAGGTTTGAATCAGAGACAAAAAAGCAGCTGAGTAAAATTCTTTGTTTTGGACTTTTTAAAACCTAGAAAAGTCCTTTGGCTTGTGAGGAATTTGTGCAGAACAGAGAGGAGGGTCAGGAGTTTCTGAGTCGTTTTACCAGAAAACAAAACCAGCTGGTCCGAGAGCCGGGTCCTGAGGGACTCCAGGAGTTTCTGTCTGAGCTGCCGGTTGTTGTGGTTCTCAGACTTCCTGTTCCACAGACAGCCGTGCTCTGCACACATCAACGCAGAAACAGACGTCTGTGAGGAGCGAACCGACGCCTCGTCCCTCCCTGGAGCCGCGGTTTCATTTATTCACCTGCGTAGAACGCAATGAGCTCCCGCTCCCGCTCCTCCGTCCAGAAGCTCCTCCCAGCGGCGCCGCCTGAGGGAGACGAGTGGAGGAAGGAGATGCTGAGTCCGGGGGAGGCGGGAGGGAGCCAGTTCTCCTCTGCAGGCGGGGAGGGCGGCGTCTCGTCGGCGCCCTCCTCTGGATCGCAGCAGCCCTGCAGGAAGCTCAGCTGCTGGTAGTGCTTCCACTGCGGCACCAAGCCGGCATCGCCGCTCAGACACACCAGCTTGTGCTGCCGCTGGAACGTCGTACGCAGGTTCTTGAACTTGTTCTTGATGTCTTCCACTGGAAGAAGAACACAGAAAAGATGAAATGGGACCAGAATGCTGAGGTCAAAGGTCAGATGTTTCCAGAAATATTCATTTAGGGACAGTTTAGACATAAATATAAAAAACAGGATAGATGGATGGTTGGATGTCCTACAATCTCATCATTCTGGCTGATTGTCATTTTGAAATCCAAGCACCTTCCTGTTGGTTTCAGATCTAGCAATCCGGCACATCTTCTCACATTTAAAAGCTTTGGTCAAACATTTAAACGCTGCGGTGGTTCTGGTCGGAGCTGTTAGCGGTGCGGCGTTAGCCACGTCGGTACCTGTGAACGGAACGGGAGGCGGATGGGAGGAGAGCAGGATCCGGAGGCGCTCCAGGGTTTTCCATCGCAGATCCCGGTTCTTGTAGTTCTCCGACTTGTAGTTCCACAAACAGCTGTTCTCTAGAGAGCAAGAAGACACAAACCGAGTAGCTTCATCACGTTTGGCTTCTTTCACACACATATACACCTGTGTTTGGGGCAAACAGCTACCATTACAGACGTTATCTTTGCCACAAAAACCCGGGTCAAATATTGACTTCACATCGTTTAAAAACATTTTGTACAGACAGGATCAATTTCAGAAAAGGTTTTATCCTCATAAATCCAATCCTTAGCGTTGTTATAAACATGCCACACCCAGAGGGGGCAATGTAGTGCTAAGCTAAAACCTGTCAGCCAATCAGATTGCCTCAAAACAAACACCACTTCCTGCTAGATTTCAAACATGGCGGCATTTGTGGATTGAGCTACTTTTAAATAGCAGATTATTAGAATATAAATTTATTAAAACAAGACGATGCCGATTGGGAATAATAGCAAATTATGCAGATAGATTGGTGAATTATTTGTTGGAGATTATAAAGCTCTAAATCTGTTTTTCCATGTAAACACACAGACAACTGCAGTGTTTTCACAAATCTCCTCCTAAATAATCATTTTAATGATGTTAAACAGTTTTAATGTGGATAAAAGCCCAAAACTCATAAAATGTATCAGATTTTCCACGTATCCAGCTTTGTGTGGAGTAGGTCCTAATAATTTAATACTCAGAAAGTCAAACTGGAATAAACTCCAGATTTTATGAAAATGACAATGAAAGATTAATCATTATATTCAATAAGCATCTTTTCCTGTTAACTTAGTTTCTTCTGTCACTGTATTACAGGTTAATTCTCACAGTAATCTAACGTTATTAAAAATATTTAATGTCATCATTGCATTAACCAAAGAGGCTAAAGATGTTTATTATGATCTGGTTTCCATTCATTTAATCAGGAAAAGTTTAAATATTGCAGTGATTTTTCAATTTACAGTAACTGGACATTTGACTGTGTTTTTAGTTGGCTTTTTTCAGCCAGCTGATCAACAGTGCACAGCCACAGGTGGGGGGAAGAGCTGTGTTAATGGAAAATTATTATATTGAAACCTTGATACTGGAAACCAGCTTGAAAACAAATTTAAAAAACATGAATCTGGAAAATAAATGAGTTTTAAAAAGGTCCAAATAATGCTTTTAATAATGCTTCTAAAAACATGAATATTGCTGATATCTTTCCAGTCTGGCTTTGTGTAAAATAAATATCATTTTGGTTTAGTGAAGCTTTAACTTTAAATATCAACCAGCTTTTCATAGGTGACAGTTAAGAGAACATTTCAGCAATAAGCACCATAAATGATAAATCATTTTAATAATTGCATAATCTTCCGGTGATGAACGTCTTTGATAATTAATCTGGTTTAAACTCTTTTACGCTTAAACACAGAAATCCAACCGGAACGTCCATAAACCGCCAGGAGGAAAAACTTTGGTCTGAATCATTTGCAGTTTGGACAAATAACCCGTAACCTTCGTTCCGGTTGCTCCTGGATTGTTGCCTAAAGTCGTTGCTTTCGTCGAGCAACGGTTGCCTTCCCCTCCTCCCCCACTCCAACGTCCCAAAACGGTTGCTTGTTTTAGCGACACGGTGCCGAGGAAAGCGAACCGGAGCCGAGCGGAGAGGGAAACCGGACCGAACACGCCGGACTTACTGGAGAAAAACGCAATGAGCGCCCGCTCTTTCTCCTCCGTCCAGCTCCTCTCCGGAGCCGCCGCCATGTTTGTTGTTGCCCGTTCAGGCGGTCATCTAGTTGGCCGCGAGGGCACGTGACCTTAAAACGGAAGCGCTGATTGGCCGAGCCGTTGGCGTTCCTGAATGATGCCTGAAGTTGCCCGCTAGAGGCCGCTGTTCGCCGGTGTTCATGTTTGAGAGAGAACTAATGGGGATGGAGGGATGGATGGATGGATGGATGGATGGACGGAAAGGTGGATGACAAATGTGGATGGATTAATGGAAGAACTAGAAAATGAATGGATTGTAAGAAAATAAGATTGGAATAAATGATGGTTGGTGGAATTAAGGTTCAAATCAATATTTAAATGGATAGAAGAATAAATTGATGTATGGACATAGAAAAAATGGATGGTTTTAAACTGATGTATTAATAGAACGGTGAACAAATGGACAATGAGCAGGACTGGATTGATTGGGAAAAGATGGATGGATGAATCAACGATTGGATGATGTTGGGATGGATGAATGGATGGATGTACAAACACCCATCATTTGTACCAGTTTATCTTTAGAGAGTTTGTTTGTATCTCCAGTAGTACCAAGTATTTATATCCATACTTACCAAAATCTAATCATATTTTCCAGTGAACAGGAATGAGACATGAAGCGGATGTGAAACGTGTTTGTACCGTTTTAATATCAATACAGCTCCAGACGAGACGACATCCCAGTTCAGCTCACATCAACAGACATCCAGTCAATCCATGTACAGTGTTTACAGAACCGGCCCGGTTTCACAGCGGATCGCACCGGGCCAAGCTGGGACCAGTATTTACAGGGGCGCTGAGGAGAGGCGGGAGCACTTCCGAAGGAAAACCGTTTCACCAAATCGTTTGATTAGCAAAAGAGCTAAAAAAATAAACGTGTTGAAGTGGTTTCAATCCAGCTCTGCTGAATTCCAGTTTAAAAAACAAACCAGCCCTGATGCTGGTCTGAGTGTTGGTACACTGAGCTCGCTTCTGATTGGATACAAAAACATTTAGCTGCCCATCGGACGCCGGACTCGCCCACAAAGCAGGAAACACGGAGATGTTTCCGAATCGATCCGTGAGAAAAACGGATCCCACCTTCACAGGTTTGTAAGAACGGCACTTCAGTTCTGTTCTGGTTCTGGAGAAGTTCCTCCTCCCGTCTGAAAAGGCTTCTGCGGTTCTGACCGGCTTTGGGAATTAAAAAGCCAGAAGAAGCATCCCAAGAGCAGAAACAGCTAGCCTTTGATTTACAGGACACATATCATCAGTCAGGCTAGAAAGTGTAAAAAAAACGATATAATCAGATTGTTTTCATCTCATAATCTGGACAGGAAGTTCAGATGCTAACCGCGGCTGTTTCTGAGCATGAAGTTCATCAGCTAAGAAAGTTTTGGCTTTTTGTTGCCACTGTCAAAATGAACCAAAACTCTTCATGTTCAGTCATGATAACTAGCTTTTTCTTCTCCATGTCTGAGCCAAATGAAGGAGAGAAACTCAATGTTTAGCATTAGCTTCTAGTGACTTTTAAAGAGTCAGACAGGCTTTTAGAGAGGGTGAAGTGACAGAACGATAAGCTACATTACTATTGTTGTTTGACCCAAAGTAAAAGGAAGAAATGACAGATTATATGGAGAAAGTTGAGAGTTGAATAATCACTGCGTGGCTTGCTGTTGGCTGTGTCAGTGAGGAGTAAGAATGCTGGTCAGAACAGGAGCAGAAACTACATCTACCTTAACACTATCTCAGTTTCTGCTTCAGTTACCGTATTTTCTGGACTATAAGTCACAGTTTTCATAGTTTGGCTCGTTCTGTGACTTAACATACGACTTATATAGAAAAACTTATTCACACGATTTTAACCGCATTTCTTATTTAATGGAAACAGCAACTGCAAAATTGCATATTTTTATGTTGGCGGAATATCAACATTTATAATGGAAACTCAGCCATTTACCACTGTTTGTGCTTTTAAATTTTTGCATGTGGTGCTGGTTTACTAGGTCTCCCTAATGCAGAAATGTTCAGTTTATGATCTCAGACTATAATTTCAGGTGAATGCTGATGCTAAGATCTGAGTTGAACGCCAGCTCTCTTTGGCAACAATGTTTTTCTATTTCAGATGTAGAAAATTACTGAGAGTAAAAAATAAAAATGTAAAAACAGGAAAATACGATGATATGTGTCCTCTAAACTCGACCGGAGACGGAAAACTAGCCGACCCCACGTCACCCTTACAGTATTTACTAACCAGAGTTTCATTCAAAAGTGCATTTACATTTAAAGTCATGACATGGCTAACTCTGTACACAGTGTGGCAGTTAAATACTGTTAAAACTCTGCTTCAAATCTTCTCTAAAGCTCTGGGAATCTCCGTCGGACGCTTCAAGTATAAAGTTTGTTTTCAGGAGTTTCACTGCTGCCAGGGAAAAAGCCTCGAGTGAAACTGAGTTGGTTTGGAACGAACTAAACCGAGCCTGAGGCGTCGGGGAGCCAGGCGGAGGGTTTTCCTCTGCCAGCAGCCAGCAGCACTGACAAACATAAGAACTGGAGGTAGAGGGACACACAGGGAAAAATAAAACCCAAAATGATTGTTTTACTCGGAATGTAAGGATTCATTCCCGTTTCCCAGTAGTTTGCTTTGGTTTAACCTCAGAGTGAGATTAAAAACGGTTCATTTCTCTTGTTTTAGCTGGTTTTAATACAATCTCCACCCACAGAAACACACTGACTGATTCAAAAAACAAACGTATAAATAAACCTGGATGTTTTGGCTGCCATTAAAGTTTACTTCTGAATTAAAACACGTTCAAAATGACCTAAAGAGTAAAAAAAGCCTTAAAGATGAAGTGAAATCCTCCATTAAACGTTAAGGATCTGCCTCCTCCCACCTGTCTGACTTATTCCCCTTCTTCCCTGCAGACCTCCAAGCTTGCGTCCGATTGGCTCATTAAAGATGATCCTGATTGGTCAGGACGACGCGCCTCTGAAGCTAAAAGTTCATCCCGCCGATCGGCAAAGAGGCAAAAACTTCCGACGAGAAAAGTACACTCAGTCTGGCCGCGTTGCTAACGGAAACACAGTAAAACACAGTGGCAGAGGCTCCGCCCACCGGCCGCAGAGGCTCCGCCCACCGGCCGCAGAGGCTCCGCCCCCATGGCTCCTCAGACGATGCTGTCGTGCAGCAGCGGCTCATAGTCCTCGGCGCTGGCGGAGGGCGGGGCCTCCTCGTCGCTGCCCGGCAGCGGCGTGTTGATGTGGACGCCGGCCATCGAGGACAGCGCCTCCTTGCTGTCTGGGAGGGGCTTGTCGCTGAGGGAGAGCTCCGAGGAGGAAGAGGAGGAGGAGGAGGAAGAGGAGCAGCAGGTTTTCTCGGGGATGAAGAGGGCGACGAGGAAGGCGACGACCACGGTGCAGGCGCCCAGCAGGAAGGGCGGCCCCGGGATGAGCGCTTGCTGCAACACAGGAGAAACGCTGCAGTTCAGGTGCTCAACCTGAGGAACACGGGCCGTTTCTGGGCCCACAGCGCCTCACTGTGGCCCTCAACTCCAGTTCAGAGATATAAAACTGATTATTAAACTGGTTTTATTTATTTATGCTTTTTTTTAAATATTATGTTTAGCAGATATGACAGAACTCATAAAGCACTGATGAATAAAATCAGGAGGCATTTACATAAATTTTATTGACCAGTTCTGCTGTGTTACAGCTCCATGCAGAGCTGAGGTTTTCCCTCTAGTACTATGAGGCCCAGTTAGTGGGGTTCTGTATGGTTCTGAATGGTTCTGAATGGTTCTGTACCTCTGTGGGTCCGTGCAGTGGCAGTGGGTCGATGCTGTACTCCTCCTGGATCGGGTCCAGAGTGTTCAGCTCCACGTTAAACAGGAAGAAGATGAAGCCGTAGAGGGCGGGGCCCAGGCCGTTGCAGAGGCCCCGGATCCCCGTGATCATGCCCTGGACGACCCCTGCAGGTGGACAGACAGTCAGAGAAGGTTCTGGTTCCGGTTCCGGTCAGAGGCCGGGCCACCGGTCGCACTCACCTTGTTTATCCGGGTCGGCCGACTGCGACACCAGAGCAGAAACAGCAGGGAAGGTGATGGAGGACATGGCCGCCACGGCTCCAGCCGCCCACATCATCCTGTCACAAACACAGCGTCAGAGGAACAGCGCCCCCACTGGCAGTCAGAGGAACAGCGCCCCCACTGGCAGTCAGAGGAGCAGCGCCCCCACTGGCAGTCAGAGGAACAGCGCCCCCACTGGCAGTCAGAGGAACAGCGCCCCCACTGGCAGTCAGAGGAGCAGCGGTTCTGGTTGCTGAACTCGGCGGCCGGTCTTACCATGGTTCTGACCCGAAGCCGTACCAGGCCAGCTGGAGGATCTGGAAGCCCAGGCCCAGCAGAACCGTGTTCTTGTTGCCCAGGTATCTCATCAGCAGCGTGAGGAAGAGCGTCTGAGGGGAAACACAGAGCGGTTCTGGTTCTGGTTCTGGTTTAACAAGCTGCAGCGTGTTGGGACCGGGTCGGTACCTGAGCCACGATGGATAGAATGCCGACGACCCCGATGAAAACAGCGATGGTGGTGGAGGAGAAGTTGATGACCTGGAAGGACACGTACAGCTCAACGTCAACGATTATTTAAATTAAAATATTCAAACGTTTCCAAACATTCTGGAATCCATCCAGACGGGAAAGAGTTTATCGGGTTGCACCGATACATCGGCAGATCAGTGATCGATACATGAGAAACCCATCTGATCCTCTGGTCTGATCCTCCTGAGCGTTGGGAGGTTTAGAAATCAAACTGTTTGTTCTGATGCCAAAAAATGATGAAATGTTCCTTTACTGTCCTGCTGCATCTAAGGAACCAGTTCAGACACGATTCCTCCCATTTCCTCCCAGTCATTAGTCATTTCATGCTGAATCAGTCGGCCATGTTTGGTGCGTCATGGTGGACAGGAAGCTGGAGGACTCACCTGTCTCAGGTAGAGGAAGAAGCTGGAGTACTGTCCGGCCTCCGGCAGGTAGGACAGGAAGACGGTGATGCAGATCAGCAGGACGGTGGAGTCCTGACCCACCTTCCTCAGAGACTGGACCAGAGACAGACAGAGGGACAGTTGGTCACATGGCCTCTCTAACAGCTACAGGGTTACACTTCCTGGTTACTGACAGCAAACGGGTCGGCCTGCTCCCAGGAGAACGGGGCGCCCCACGTGTTGAGCCTCATCTTGTCCGGCAGCGACTCGGGGACGGCCAGCAGGATGAAGCAGATGTCAGCCAGCGAGATGAGCGTGGCGAGCAGAACCACCAGGTTGTCTCCGTACCAGGCCGACAGGTAGGCGCCGATGGCCGGGCTCGTCACCAGGCTGGCGGCGAAGGTGGCCGACACCTGGACAGGAAACGCAGCGAGACGTTACAGGATGTTACATCACTCAGAGTTTGGACCGGCGGGCGGCTCTCACCAGGCCGTAGGCGGTGCTCCTCTCCCTCTCATCCGTCACGTCAGCGACGTAGGCGAAGATGACGGAGAAGGTGACGGAGAACGCTCCAGACATGGAGATCATGGCGAAGTACCACCTGGACACACAGCAGGTCAGAAAGCAGCGTCAGCAGAACGGTCAGATGTTCATGACTCATGAGCTGGAGTCAGTCTGCACCGTTTAACGAAAGCTTCCAATTTAAAAATGACTGTAATATTAAATAAACTCATTTCTTCCATGAATTTAATTATAAATACTTTATCAAAGTAACCAGAGTCTCTGGCCTGTCAGATCAGCACAGGGAGCCGAGACATTTTTGAAACTTAAGTCACTTCTGAAACGTTTCCTGAAAGTTGTCTGAACGTTTTGGAACCTTTAAGTTCAGCAGAGTCACCTGGAAACGTAGTGACAACATCCTGTAAGCCCAGCAACGCTTCTGGAAACGTAACCAGTAAGAGACGTGAAGGAGCAGAAAATAAGCTGAGAAACGTTCAGACACTCAGCCTGGATGTGTCGCCTGGCAGAAACTTCATCCAAGATGATCAGAACTGGAGCCGCTTGTTTCTGCTATGAACTCTGGACACAAACACGCTGCCCTGACTCGCCGTGTTTCACCAAAACGTGGCTGATTTGAGCTAAAGGAGCCGTCTAGTCAAAGTTTCACCAGACAGGAAGTTCCTTCCCCCCTTCCAGTCTGTGGATGAAGCTCCTACCAGGGGCTGAGCCTCATCAGAGGGATGGGAGCGCAGGTGAAGAAGACGGTGATGAGGAGGAAGGACCTCCGTCCCCAGACGTCCGACAGCGCTCCGATCAGCGGGGCGGACATGAAGGACAGCAGGCCCTGCGGACAGGAAGCAGCGGCGTTACAGGAACAGTCCTGCTGACCGCTGCAGCTGCAGCTGCAGCTTACAGGCAGCTTTACTCATGTTTGTAGAGTTAATTAGAGATAAGAATAAAGTAACAAGTTTTCAGTAACACTTTAGCAAAAGACTGACTGTCATAAACGTAAAAGATGCATTAAGATTGAATTAAAGATTCAACTTGTCAGAATGTTTGACGGTTTTGTCTCTTTAAATAAAGTTTTGCTCTTTTCAGCAGCTTGTTCAAGGCAATAAATCCTCAATAAAAACTTCTACTTCAGATTATTTTACTTATAAGACATTTTTCCCACTTTACAAGTGAAATAATCTGCTAATGGATCTAGAACTTTATTAATGAATTGTTAACTTGGAAGAAGCTCATAAATATTCCTGTAAAGCGTGATGAACGTTTCCAGCAGCCTCACCTTCACGCCCTGGATCAGGCCGTTCATCAGGAACGTGTGCTGGGGAAACGTCTCATGCAGAACCTACAAACACACAGCCGGTTACAGAAACAGGAGTTCTCCGTTGGAAACATGCAGGCTGTTGTTCCTGCTTACGGTGAGCATGGGCGTGGTCAGCAAACCCCAGGCGAAGAACTCCAGGAAGATGACCACCACGGCGTGGTAGACGCTGGGCCGGCCGATGCCCTGCTGCGGCTAAAACACACAAACAGTCACGTCTGAACGTCCAGAGGAAACTCGCTCCTCAGGTCTGCTCCAACTCATCCAACTTCCTGCTCCCAGACAACCAATCAGCTCTCAGAACAGCCGTCCAACCAGGAAGAGCTTTGGTTTAGTTTTAATGTAATAAAGTCATAAAACAGGCGGGCTCTTCAGCCTGGACTGGTCTGTTAGTGTGTGAAACTCCAGAGTTTCCGTCGTTTCTCCACCTACCTGGCAGCCATGTTTACATGAATAATGAGCCTGGGCGCCTTCAGGCCACCATTAACCCAACAAAAGCCCCAGATAAAGGTGAGAACCGGACCAGAACCGAGTCTTCCCTCCCTGCGAACAAATAGAGACGTTACGATCCGACCTCAAGCACCGGCAGAGCCTGGAGGTCCAGATTTAAACGAAGTTCTGTTCTGCTGACAGACGTACACAAACCCTGATTCATTCATTCATCTTTTACTGTCACAGACAGAAGAAGTGGAGCAGAGAACCGAACCGGCACACAACTGGACTTAACCTGCAGAACCGGAACCGGAACTGGAACCGGATCCGTTCCCGTGGTTACCTGCTGGTCCGACCCGCTAACAGTTAGCTTAGCTAATGTGGTTCTGATTGCTGCTTTCTTCCCGCAGGTTCTGGACTCTGCGTTACCGTGGGAACAACGGAAAGCTTTCATTTGATTGGTCCAACAGGAAACGAAATGTTCCAGGTGAATCTCAAACTGGAACATTTACATTTAATTCCCAATAAAAAGTATTTTAAACAGAATCTGTCCAGCTTCTCACAATGACAAGACAGAAACATACAGGTGGAAAGTTTAGTGGAAGAAAAAACATGCATGAGAACCAGGGCTTGGAGAGAAAAGTTTGCATTTCATCTGGACAGAGTCCAGAACCCAGAACCATCCTGACCCAACAGAACCCATCTAAGCAGCCAGCCGGGTCAGAACCAGCAGGGGGAGCTTGACCTGATAATCCAGCAGGTTAATCCGTCACGTCCAACAGAAACCGATCCAGAACCCGGTTCACTACAGAAACATGAAGTCAGTAAACTGTTGCTAGGCAGATTAGTGGGAAGCGTTGCTGGATCCAGAGTTTATCTGTGAATCATGAGGATTCCTCTAAAACTGGCAGGATTGTAGAGAAATGGAGGACAGAAGAAGAACTTGACAGTTTGTATCATCAGAATCAGACCTGATGCTCCGACAGTCGAAATGGTTCAAAGTTTCTTCATAACTTCACCTCTAAGTACTAAAACTAACATTCGTGTTACTAAGCTAGCTAGCGTTAGCTACCACCAGATGAAAACCTTTATTATCCAGTTATTGATGGAAAAACAATAAATCATAGAAATGGAAACGATTGAGTTTGTAGATGAATTAATTTATTGTGACATAATTAATTTATGTTTTAAAGAAGCTGAAAGCTGCCAAAGCTAAAGATTCAAATGATGAATGAACAGTTCTTTAATTAGGCCTCGTTTATTTATGTGCTTAAATCTGTTAGTGTTTGTTTTAAGTGTCATTTCTAGCTGTTATTTTTAGCGTCGCGTTTATTGATTCCAGCTTCTTAAATGTTTGTTTTTTCTTGTTTTATTTTCCTGTTTTGGCCTCAACTTTCAAAATAAGAGAGAGAAAATAAAGAATTGGTTTTTAAGTGAAATCCAGTTGTTTTCTCTACTGGAGGAAACTGGAGATCGTTACAAATCCTCCCAAAACCAGCATTTTAACTGGTTTCTAGATTCACTCAGTTTCTTGTTGAGGTAAAAATGAAAACTTCAGATTTTTAAAACCGTTTTCATTCTGCTGGGTTGTTTCTGTAACGTCATAAAGTTTAATCCAGAAATTCATATTCATATTATGGGATTTATAATGAAGCTGCAGTTTTATTAAGTGAAGTGTGTGAAGATATTCATTATTGTTTTATTATTTTTTCCTGAAAGGAAAATTGGGGAAATTTTGCTTCATCCATGTTTAATAAAAAAATGTGATATTTTTATTGTTTATTAATGATATTTTACTTTAATCAGGAAATTATATTAACGTTTCTAACACTTCAGATTGACAGAAAATGTTTATTATATTTTTTAATGAACTTTTAATCATTTTATGTGATAGAAAAAAACATAATAGATCATTTTTATTTTATTTTATTTTTTTACAAATAAGCATCTGAAGGTCCAGCTGCATCTGCACACTGACATCTTTATGTAGCTTCTTAAGTTTTATTTAGAAAAGGTTGTTTTTGATGTAGAATATATTTTTATATTTTAGATTCTTCACAACTATTGGCCTGTTTGTGTTTACCACTGAAAATCCTAATAAAATAAACCAAAGAATAAAGCGGTAAAATGTGTGTAAATACTCCGGAAGTGCTGTTTATTTTTGCCCTTTCTGGTGAAATACTTAAATATTTTATTTCTGTGACGTTAAGGGAAAAACGTGAATTTAAATCGAGTCTTTTAACTATATTTTCTCAGACATGTTCTGCTGTTAAAATGGACGCTGCGGAGCTGCGGATCCGCAGCGGGCGGCTCCTCCGCCCGCCCGCCGCCCCGCGGAGGATCGTCCCGGCCGGGCAGGGGGCCGTTATGTAACAGCATAATGGATCCATCCCGGCGCATCAGCACCGCCGCTATAAGCCCAACCCGTGTGTGTGTGTGTGTGTGTGTGTGTGTGTGTGTGTGTGTGTGTGTGTGTGTGTCTCCATTACAGCCTCCCTCCCACCGTCACTTTCCTCCCGGATCAGAACGGAACACGGCCATTTTGGACCAGACCGTTCAGAACCAGAACGATCTTGTTTTATTTATTTAATTTATTTTCAATTTCAGCCTCAACGATTAGGAAATGAACACCTATTTCAAACAATTCATAATAACGACATAAAACTGTGATTCAGCTCTACAAGTAAATAAAATGGCGTCGAATAAATCAAATTTCTAACGGTTGAATTTGATTTTTTTTTCTTCTTCTTCTTTTCAAGCGTCAACGTCCGTTAATTCCATGTTACGTCATAAACGTGACAGTTTATTTAATTATTTCCCCAGACAGAAACGACGGTTCAACTGAGGTACATATGAACAGAACCAGAATCTCTGTAAAAAACAGCATTAAACGTCTCGGTTCTCTGTGGTAAACATGGCGGCTCGGACACTCACCGCCGCTCCGTCCTTCATGATGATCTTCTTGACCAGCACCACCCGGCCGGGGGCCGCCGGAGGCTCCGCCGCCATGTCCTCACACCTGCTGCGGGTCATGAAGCATCCTTGCCGCGTGGATATCCGCGGTTCTCCGGGTGCTTCCAGGATTCCTTCGTGTTTTAGCCCCCAAGAGGCCGAACCGAGCTAATTATAAGATAAACCCGAGCAGAATCTGGAAGATTTGGTGCTTTTTCTCCACTCCTCTAGAAGACGTCCAGCTCAGTCTGTCAGTCCGCAGTACTGGTGATGCGCACAATCAATGACGCTGTCAAGTTCCGCAGAACTATGCAAGACTTCCGGTCACGTTACAAAATAAGAGCCCGTGATTTATCGTATAAATTAGCATATTTTATTTTATTTTTAAGTTTGAAATATTATTCAAATTTAAAAATACTTCGTTGATCCCAAAAGGACTTGAATATTAATTTAATTTCTTCAGTTATCGTAGATGGTGATGGCTGTTGGCAGTGTAGATATCCTGTAGCAGTCTGTATTACAACGAATTTGTAGAAGCCTCTAACTGAAGATACACTGTTTTTCTAAGATAGTCTCATCAAAAGGATGTAAAATAGAATTTTGAAATTGAAGTAAAAAAAACAAACAAACAAAAAAACAACTGAGCACAACAGACAGAATTCTGAAGTTAAAGTCAAACTCTTGACTTTTTCTATTATTTCAAAATTTTTAGAAAAGTGAAACTTAGTGATGATGGTAGTATAATGGTCTATGGCTTAATTTTGAGATTAAAATTTTTCTCAGAAAAATTGTCCAAATTTTGGAATTAATGTCAGAATTTTCAGAGTAAAGTGATTATCTTTTCTATTTTTACAAGTGAAAGTCTGTGGGGTTTTGTGAATTTGCTTGTCCTTGATTTGCCTTTGTGTTATTTTTGTTCACTTGTTTGCTTAAAACACAAAGGTTCATTTTTTTGACCTCTCAAGTATGAAAACTTTAAGTTTGGGGGATTTATTTAACTTTCAGAGAGTAAAACGTTTAGCAACAAAGCAGTTCCTGGTCAACTTTAGACCAAAGTGAGTTTTTTGGACACAAAAGAGTTTTTTTTTTGTTTTTTTTTAAAGATTGCCCTAAAAATATTTTTTAAATATTTCTCTGCTTTTTAAAGAATTTTTAATTTCACTTTGCACCATACGTAACAGGAATTATTGTATTATCTAATTTTTGAATAAATCTTTCAAATGCAATTTTTAATGTTAAAAGTATTTTGTTAGAAATTGTTATTGTTTATAATAATGCAGAAATGTTGAGTAAACCAAAGAAGCATGTTTTCCCTCGTAATGTATACATAAAAATGTTTGACAAACACTGAAAAACAATTCATTGGTAAATGATCGATAAAATGACATAATTACATTGAACTGAATACTTGTTATATTTCCCAATTCCTATTTTTCCACATTTTCCCAGATTTTGTTTTTAGTCTAGGTGACGCACACATCCAGGTCTTTTATTTTGAAATGTAATCACGTTTCTTTCCGGCTCTTCCGCTAATTTTGACAACACGGTCCGGTTGTTTTTATTATGTTTTGTTATTGTGGGATTTTTTTCTATTTAAGTCCAGAATCAGGTTGAGAAGAATCGATATGGCGTCATGTCAAAACCGGACATTTTCTCCCCTAAATCTCATTTACACACCAGAGAGTCTGGAGCTAAAAGATGTGATGTAACAAATTCACGCAGAATATTCAGGTCTTCATAATAAAATTTTATCACATTAAAAAAACGGCTGGAAAACAGGTTTTCTTTTATGTGTCCAAATAATAACACTTTTAGATAAAGTATTTATAAAATCCCGCGTCTTTTATCGCGGTTTTACTTCGTTCTTCCAGAAATATCCGCCCACGTGCGTCTTATTTTGAAAATCCTGATGTTTCCTGATTGGTTTGACAGCGGCAGGCGGAGGTGAAAAGCTGAGCGGATCACGTGTAGCCGGCTGTGGTTCTGGTACTGTGTGTGTTTTTGTGCAGGATTGTGTCTAAATGAATAAAACATGATCCAAACGTGGCGACGGAAGAAAAAACGTGAGCTGACGTCATCCATCAGCGGAGAAAGCGCCATCCTCTGATCTCTGGAGGCCGCTTTGATCTCCCGCTACTGCAACAAATAAGAAAAATCATGATGAGGGTTTATCAGTTTAATGTATGGGATACAGATGCTGCCATCATTACCATCGTTATAATTAAAAGAAATATAGTCAAATCTGGTTTTAAAATAGAGATTAAATGAATATTTTTGCATGAAATATTCAGATTTTGAACTGTGTTCTGGATTTGCTCACATACCAGATTCCTACGGAATAGAATTAGGGCCACTGGAAAAAACAGTAATATATTGGATAAATTTGATTACTTGTAACAGATTTTTTTTTTAAAGTTAGATCACCTGTTTTGTATTTTCAGTGAATGTATTGTATGCTGTATTTGGACACGGTTGCATGGCAACAGTGGCCAGGTGTAGGTTTACCTGTAAGCTGAGCTGGATCTCTTATTGTTGGTTTCAGAGAAACAACCAGAGAACAGCAGAAGAAGAGACGCTGAACTGAGACGGCCAGACCTCAGCAGGTGAGTTTTCATCCTGATTATGGTTTTATGAATCAAACGTTCCTCTGTCTGTAAAACCTGCATCATGATGGGAAGTTATTTGGCAGCTTTAGTGCCTTCTAGCGGACAAAAAGCGTCATTACATCTAGATTTACCGTTTTGCTACAAACGCAAATAGAAGGAATATGAAAGTAAATATAAAGTATCTCTGATATAAATGTGTGACAGGAAGAGCAGCAGAAGTGAAATCAGAGGTGAAGATGGCTTTAGCCAGCGGCCATTGGCTGGAGAAAGAAATCAGAGGAGAACCTCCGAGTGCCAGGTCAGTGTGACGCAGGGCCGGTCCAAGGCATTGCGAGTTGTGCAGCTCCTCAGGGCCCCAAAAGCACCACACTAGCATAATTAAGAAATATATATATTTAAAATAACACTAAATAATTCAAGCTAAATGCTATTAAACATGGAAAAAACAATTTCCATATTGTTTCTATAGTTGTTACACAATAATAGTTAATCTCTTTCTGTTGATGGCTGCTGCCTCTGTTGGGGAAAAGTAAAACATTAACTGTAAATTTTGTGTTACTTTACTTTCAAACAGTTAAATTAAATAATATGGCACCTAAAATGCTACTCTGCATTTCAAAATCCAAATAATTATTTTTAGTTTGTTAATCCTATAACGCTAAAATCAACTGCCATAATAACACTGGTTTGGTGTTTAGCTAATTACAAATTAAGCTAATGCTAGTAAGTACGCTGCACAGAGTAGTTTAGGAATGATAAGGCATCTGATGTTGAGATGTTGGTATGCGGCCCCCAAAAAAATCTGCTTGGGGCCCCAAACAGGCTTAGTCCGGCCCTGGTGTGATGTCAGCAGCAGCTAATTAAACTGAATAACACTCTGTTACGCCGGTGCGTTTTAATCTGAGCTTGTTTCTGCAGACATGGTCACGCTGTAGCTGTGGCTGGAAGCGTCGCCTTCCTGTTCGGAGGAGCGAGTAGCATCAGCCCAGCGGTGATGAAAACTAAAACATGATCATTTACTCATTTTTGTTACATTTAAAGGAGATTAAATCTTCATTTATCAACTTTGCTTTCATTCTTTAGGTCAGTCCTGTTTACTTCTCTGACTTCTACATGCTAACAGGTAACAGGCCAATAGCATGAAGCCTTCATTGTTTCATTTTATGCTTTAATGTTGACAAAAAACACAACAGACTGTCCAGTAAGTCTGTTGTCCATTAAAAATCGTTTTTCTAAAAAATAATCAGAATAAAATCCATTCTTGACTCTTATTTGCCATTTCATGCTAAACGGGGCGGTTTGGGTGTGAACACATGAAGTTTTTTTGTGACGTAGCTACGATCTGGAAATGATTCCCAGGTTTGATCATTGCAGTGACTCCTGATGATGTGACCTGGGAGGAGATTCCTCAGAGCGGAGAAATCCCGCCGGCCAGAGAAGGGCACACACTCTGGTAAATCCCACTCCAACATGGCCGCCAGCAGGTAGCATGGAGGTAGTGTGGAGGTAGCAATAAATCAGAACAGGTGCCAAAGCGTTCTGCAGGAATAAAACTGAAGTTATTATCTGTGAACGATCTGGAGTCACAGCTTCAGTTATTACAGCTGGAAACCAGAGATCAGGCTGAAATCTGGGTTTGGACATCCAGAGTCACATAAAGACGGTTACAATGTCAGCCTTCTACCTGAGGAACATTTCCAGGATTAAAGGACTAATGTCCCAGTGAGATCTAGAGCAGAGGTGTCCAAAGTGTGGCCCTGGGGCCATTTATGGCCCTTGATCACAGTCATTTAAAGTTGGTGGACATTTAAAAACAATATTGGGGTGAATTGCTCACTGATGGTGAAACACAAAGTATTCATCCAGGCTTTTACTTTGAATTTATTTTCCTTTAATAGTAAAATGAGTCACAAAAAACATAAATTCCTTTCCTTTGGCCCTGATGTAATGAGACATCGTCTGCTGCTCAGCGTCGTCAGAGGGAAGCTGTATCTGTTCGGAGGATCCTCCAGTCCTGGAGCCTCTGAATGCCTCCCAGGCGTCTACAGCTTCGACATCGGTGAGGCCAATGCCCCATCGCCTCCTTCCCTCCTGGTTTGGTCTTTAGCTTCACGTCTCTCAGCGTTCTGATGACGTTCCATGTTCTCTGTAGTGTCTTTGGCCTGGGAATGCCTGTCAGCCGGCGGCGTGGCTCCCAGGGTTCTCCGGCACAGCTCTGCTGCCGCTGGAGACAACATCTACGTGTACGGAGGGCGGCTGGAGGGCGAGCCAACCGACGACCTCCTGGTCTTCAGCACAGGTTAAAAAACTCATCCTGAATCCGTTTCTGTCCAGAGAAAATGAAGCATGTTGGACTGAAGTCTGGATCCTGACTTTGTTCCAGTGTCTGTCACCTGGACTCCGGTTAAAACCAGCGGATCGCTTCCTCCTGCCCTGTGAGACTCAGTCAGATCAAATCACTTTAATCACTGAGTTACATCCTGGATATTCATATAGCCTGTTTCTGCCTCTCCAGATGGGGGCAGAGTTTCGCTCAGGCTGGAGATCAGCTCTTCATGGTTGGAGGTTACGGAGCAGGAGGAACGTTTTGTAAGGACCTTTATGCTCTGAACACAGGTTTGGATCCACTTCAAAACAGCACATCATGACACAATACATGTTTATTTTAAACGTCTTAAATGGAATAAATAAATATGAAAATGTTACAGTAATCTTAAAATCACCAGTACAATACCCGAACGTATCAAAACGTTTTAAGATTCAAGGAATCACCATGTAAAGACCAATTTTTGTGGATTTATAACCAACTTTCCCAGTTTTTGAGTCTGAATTCAGACCAAGAAACCAAAAGGAAACAATTGTGCTCCAAGCTCTGGTTAGTTAGGGAGTCTCTTTGTGTTTTCAGAGAAGCTGCAGTGGCAGAAATGGAAAGTGAAGGGAGAATCTCCTCCAGCCTGTAGTGGACAGACACTGACTGCACACCATGATAAGGTACAAACACATGTTTGCATGGCTATCTTTGTGGGGACTTTCCTTACTTCCATTAATTTCTACAGTCTAACCCTTACCATAATCCTAACCCTAACCATCACACACCTAACCCTTACCTTAACCTGTATCCTAAACCTAACCATCACATATCTAACCACTAACCAAAAATCAATTTCCCTCATGGGGACCAAGAAAATGTCCCCACAAGGAGCAATGGTCCCCATAACCCCACATTGCAGACAGAAATAGGTTCCCATAAGGATATAAAAACTTGGTTCACGCACACACACAGGCACACACACACTCATGTTTGTATGGCTATTTTTGTGGGGACTTTCCATTGACTTCCATTCTTTTCTACAGCCTAAACCTTACTCTTACCCTAACCCAAACTCAATTCACACCTTAGTCCAAAATCTAACCCTTGACCCAAAAACAGTGTTTCCCCTTGTGGGGACCAGGCTTTGGTCCCCACACCGTATTATGTCTCAGGAAAATGGTCCCTACAAAGTACAATAAACAAACATGCACACACACACTGACGAGGTGAACTAGTGTAAGAACACTACCGAACTGCTGAAGAGAAAGTTCTTTAGGGTTTGAAACTTTTAAGAAATAGAGAAACCCCTGGCTGCTAAAATAGAAAGAATTTTAGTGTTTCTACCAGATTTGATTGGCTGGTTGGTGGATTGATTGATTTATTGATCAGATAGTGGATTGGTTGGTTTATTTAGTTACTGGTTGTTTTTATGGATGGATGTGTTGGACGTCCATTTCCTCAAACAAACTGATCGGACCACATTTCCCAGCATTCATTGCAATGGAGACTAAAACTCACCTTTGCGGTAAAACTCAGACCACACCAACTGTACTATCGGAGAAACACGAATATCTTGTTGGATGGAGAAGGGATGCTTACGGACTGAAGTGTAACCTGGAGAACACCAGTACAAGGTCTCGGCTGAACCTGAGACCTGGGAACCTTGGACTGGTCCTCTGACATCATTTCAAATCTGAGTGAGCCTGATCACCGTACAGAACAGGAAAAACAGCTTCGTTATTTAATATGTTTAGTTAGTGGCTTTCACTGAAGAGGTGCTGATTGTATGCTGCGAATAATGTTGTTCTTTATCATTTTGATGCTTTAATGCTGTGATCTGTTTGATCTGAATCTTAAGCAGTTTGAACAACACGCTAAAATGAAGCTGCTTTCATATCTGCATTCCTCTCTCTTCCTCTTTGTCTCTTTCTCTACATTTTTAATAGTTTTTTTCTTACACACACTCACTTTGTTTTCATATCATAAAACCCCCTGAAATCACGTTTCGTTGTCTAGCTTAAAGCTAGTCCGGAGCATATGTTACATCTATGGCTCTTGAAAAATTAAAATCACAGTTTATGGCATATTTGACTAAGATTTACTGCAAATTTTGATTCCCAACAGATGGACAAATGGCTGGTTGGCTCGTTGGTTGGTTTGTTTGACTGGCTGGTTCTATAATTTACATGTTGACTGCTTGGTTGGTTTTATGATTAGCTGGCTTGGTGGTTGGTTGACTGTTAGCTTTAGCTATGGAAACAACATAGAAATCACCTGACTATTAGAAACCACATAGATTAGTATGAAATAACTGAAGCAACAGTTTGACTCTTCTTTTCTAAAACCTTCCTTTAGCAATCTGACAGTCAGCTTTAATAATCAGTAATGTCTGTGTCGCTCTTTGCCAGCATAAATGGAGGAGGTTCATCAGGTATCAATAGTGGGTATTTCTTCTACTGTAGTATATTTTATTTTTATTTACTTAATTTATTATTATCAGATATATTTTATGGTTTGCATTTAAAGTATTTTGTATAATATTTAAAAATTAACATTTTAAGCCTCAGTTTGAAAAAAACATTTCAGATTCTAAACACAATTTTTTGAAAGAAACAAAATTTCACTCCAAACTACCTCCAACTCCAGTGCTGTAGTTTTTCTGAAATCTGATATGTAAAGCATTTTCAAAACAACTGATATAACATAGTTACTTGACTGTGCTGTAAAATGGCACCATGTGCCTGGAAAACACATAATACTTTAACACAGATGTTACCTGACGCGACTCTTCAACATTGCATTGACATCGGGGGCAGTTCCCCTGGATTGGCAGACTGCGGTGGTGGTCCCCCTGTTCAAAAAGGGGGACCGGAGGGTGTGCTCCAATTATAGGGGAGTCACACTCTTAAGCCTTCCCGGTAAGGTCTATTCGGGGGTGAGGAGGGTCCGTCAGATAGTCGAACCTCGGATTCAGGAAGAGCAGTGTGGTTTTCGTCCTGGTCGTGGAACGCTGGACCAGCTCTACACCCTCGGCGGGGTCCTGGAGGGTGCATGGCAGTTCGCCCAACCGGTCTACATGTGTTTTGTGGACCTGGAGAAGGCGTTTGACCGTGTCCCTCGGGGACCCCTGTGGGGGGTTCTCCGGGAGTATGGGGTACCGGACCCTTTGATACGGGCTGTCAG
>CAEGAE010052296.1:0-39905 GCA_903067095.1 Girardinus metallicus | reverse complement strand
ATATAAATATATATAATATATTTCAGCACCGCAGCATTTCATTTCTTTTCTTTGACAAAAACTGCTACCTGCCAGGGATTTGAAGTAAATGAATTTGAATCGAAACACTTTGGGAAAGACAGCTAAAGTAGCGCATGTCAACTAAAAATCTCTCCATTTCTAAATCTCAATTTTCTTCTACACTATAACACTTTTAACCTCATTATCAACCACAGAATGTGGTATATTTTTATGATCTTACAACATCGTAATAACAATATCTTAACACTTCCAGTGTTGGTAGAAAAATGTGAAGGAGGAAGCATTTCATTTCATTATAAGAAAGCCTGAAACATGGACGCTAATGGAGGGTAGCAATCGCTTTGTCATGGGAGGAGACAGAGCAGAAATGTCACAAGGTATTGCCCTAATTGGCATTTGAATAAAAGTGAACAGCAGTAGACCTCTTTCCTTTTCTTCCTCTGTTTTATAAACTTGCTGCGTTCCCGAACCAACCTCTCCAAACATCAGCCTTGTACTGCGTGTGAGATTAGATGAACAGAAGGTAATTCCCATCCTGCAGTTTCACACACTGTTCAAGTCGGCTGTTATTCCAAACTGTATTGAATGATGCAGAGCTACAACCAAAATCAATATGGATTACAACATTTTCTTTGCTATGGAGACTATTCTTATCCTCCCACTGCAACATATCCATGGAGTTGGTTACAACCTGATGGTAGAAATATCAGAAAAAACTCATTTTTTTCTTCAGACTTCATGCTAAATTCACTCTTGATCCAAGCTTGTAATGCAGAAATATAATCAACTGACCTGGAACGTTGCTGCGCGTAGAAATTAAGTTTTAATACTTTAAGTGTAGATTTTTTGCAAAAACATCATGACGTCTGTTATATTTGCTGATTTTTTTAAATTATTGAGTTGAGGAACAGGCAACTCTGTGTAATTTATTATTCTTTTACAAGGAGTTTTTGTTATTATTATTTTACAAATATATCATAATTGCAATTTTTGTTTCACGTACTTTCACAAAAGAGCAGTTCGTAATGCACAAATGGATAAGTGGGTTAACATATTCTAATATAACTTTCCAGTTTGTTGGATGGAGTCTCACTGCAGTGCATGTAATGGTACCATGTTCAAAATATTTACATGTAATATCACCATTGCAACATTTTCTAATATTGTTGGGCCATAGCTGCCTCTGGAATGTGTTTATTTATCCTTTGCTGATTAATTTTTAAGTGTTTCCAAAAGGTAAACATATTTGTTTTCGGTTTAAGTCTTACCTTTTTGTTCACATTGGTTTGTTCTACAAATTGTGTTGAAATTCAGTTTTTCCTGGTCATACATCCGACTGATCCAAGGGACTGCAGCTTTTTAAAAATATTTTTCTCTACTCTGATGATGCCAGAAACAAAATTTCACATGTTTATAATGTCAGAGCCTCCTAAAAGGTAATTCATTTGGCAGAAGAACTTTGATTTCAACCGTCCTTCTGGCGCTGAGGTCTAAATTTAACTTCATGTGACATTTTGTGCTTTTTGGGAGTCAAACAATCTCAGTTTCATTGAGCACATCAGCTTTTGTTGGACAAGTAAACAGTTTTTGGATTTTGATTACCGTATTTTCTGGACTACACAGCGCACCTCACTATAAGGCGCATCTACAAAGTTTTTACAAAAACCTGGAAACGTACATATATAAACTGCACCGGGCTATAAGCCACTCTCGGTTTTTCAATCTGCTGGATTTATCAAGGACACAGCCCTGCGTCTTCAATGCTTAACCACGGATTCGTTCACACCAAGCTTAGGTGCAGCTGCTCTATTTCCCTCCTGTACTACTAGATCAATAGTCCTCAGCTTAAAAGCTGCATCACATGAACTTCTTTGTGTAGTTTCCACGAGGACGGGGTATGAGTTTGAAGAAATTTCTCAGTTGTGTCTGCTCCTAGCATGTGCTATTTCAAAATGAAAGTTAGCGTTTTCTTCTTTGATTTCCAATTTTGACTTCCAATGATTCAACCCCTGGCGATTGAAGAAAAATCCACAGAAAAGCCACACCGGGCTAAAAGCCGCACCGGGCTAAAAGCCGCACCGGGCTAAAAGCCGCACCGGGCTAAAAGCCGCGTGGTTCAAAGCGTGGGAAAAAAGTAGCCGTTTTGAAGTCTGAAAAATACGGTATTGTTTTTTCTACCACTACTTTTAATGGAAATTTAAGTAAAATTGCAATTATAATTTTATCAACTTGATCGTTAAAACAGATGATTGTATCAACCCTAAGCACATCTGGAGCAGAATATGTGGCTGTCTGGAAATATCAGTGCCTCAGTTTTTTCTAAAAATGCTACAGATGGAGGAAAATCACAAGGCCGAGTCTGATTTAAAATATTTCTCACAGAAGTTACCCAGGTTTCGAGACAGGCATATGAGAGTGCTCTTTTATGAATCACACCATGCTCACTGCCAGGGAACCTGGTTTATATACACTATTTCACTATATTTACCATAGCAACAAGGCACCAGAGTAACTCCAGTTCACGCAGGAGAATGAGCTCGCTTACGCTTCCTCGCTATCACTGGTGAAATGTCTTAGTGCGCCATCTGTTCATCCATTGTCTCATCATCACCCTTTTAAAATTGTGGAGGCAGAAAACTCAGATGAAGAGCTGGAATGGCGTGATTTCATTTCTGAAGAGAGCGGCTCCTCCGATCCCATATCGTCTCCGCTGAGAGTGATTTTATGACCTGGGTAATGCTGTTCTGAGTCCATCTCATACGGGAGCTGATGAAGGTGGCTGTAGGTCATGAAAGTCGACCAGCGTTGATGCCTCTCAGTGCTGCTGAGTCAGTGACCTTTCCTGGCTTTAGGTCGCTGTGTTCAACAAGCGATTTTTTTCCTCTCTTCCTGATCCCTCTTCCTTCCCTGCTCCTGCTTTTACGCTCCACAGCAAAAAGAAGCAAATAAAACTAAAAGGAGGACAAAAAGTCATAAAGATCATAAAGATTTTACGTTTCTGTGATACCTCCCTATTTTCTTTTAAGCATCTCCGTCAAATTTATGTCCTGCTTCAGAGCTCAAAATAGCAGCAAGAGTAAGCCTCCTGACAAGAGTCTTGTTATCTCCCCGTGTGTGTTGTTTTACAAAAAAGTCCCAGCCTGGGCTCCGTCGCAGAATGGATCCTCTGACACATATTTGCATGTTAAGCTGAGCGCTCTACAGGGACAATTAATCAGCACGCAGCCATTAATGAGTCTGAGTCCCATGGTGATTAATTATGTCTCATGTGTCCAAAGCAACCTGGGAACAGCTGTTTGTTTATGTCACTGTTTTCATCTTTTCACACATCCTTCAGAAAAAAAACCCAAAACAACAAAGATAAATTTGTCTGGATATTTAGTTTAGTTAAATTGAGTTTGCACAAACTGAATTGCTTGTTTCTGCTGCTTAACTCAGGCGAGAATCATTATGACTGAATATTTGCTGCATAGAGGAAGAAATGCAAAACTGCGCAGAAACGCAAAGTGGTACTTAAAGCTTTAGGATGTTTTATTTCGTACCTACGAAGGAGAATTTCCTCAATCTCTGCCAGGATTTCTGTGGCAGGTCATTGGTGTCTGTGGGTGGTGGATGTGCATATAAAAATATTCCTTGGATGGAACCACAGCTCTCAGAGTTTCACTGTAATATCCACTGGCCTTGAATCCTAAGTTTGCTTTAATTATTTCTGTGTAGACCTAAAGAGAGAGAGAAAAAAAACAGGTGCTAAAATAAATTGCATTTCAGAAATCTGTTTCTCTGCAGCAGGCCTCAACCAGTTCACATGCATATTTTGGAGGCCAGCGGGATAACAGAGAAATGCTCTAATATTCACTGTGATGTTGTTTTGAACAAGCATGTGGGCACACTGTAAACAAACACTTGGAATGCAGAATACAGTGCCCTGCTAGAGTATGCCTACCTCTTGATTTATGTAAAAAAAAAAAAAAAGAAAATCATGTAACAACTGTAAGTTTTGATGTGGTTTATGGAGATTTTCTGTGGACCAAATCAAAATAGTTGATTATTATGAAGTAACATGAAAACAAATCATCCTTTTCACATTTTTTTTAATAAAAATGTAAAAAGGACTTTTAGTATTTGGCACCCCTGAGTCGATACAAACCTTCACCCATTCAGTTTTACAGAATAGCTCAAACTCAGTCAGGTTGAAAAGAGAGTGCCTGTGAACAGCAGTTTTCAAGTTTTTCAAAGATTCTTCATCAGTCTGTACTTTGACTGGGCCATTCTAGCACATAAATATGCTTTAATTTAGATTCCTAAGTCATTAGAGCTCTAGCTATATGTTTTGTCATGTTGGATTTGGGCTACATTTAGCTACATTCATCTTCACATCAACTCTGAACAGATTTCCTGACCCTGACAAAGAAAGGCATCCCCACAGCATAGTACTGCCACCAGTTTTCATGGTTGGGATTGATAGCTTTCTGCCAAATTGTTCAATTTTATAATGATCTGACCAGATCTCTGTTGCATATGATGTTGCATCTGAAGGTTTTTTGTTGCTTTGGGTTTTATTTAAGGGCTTCAGAGTGAAGATATACTTCAGTTCCAAGAGTTTTTATTTGTTAATACATTTTGAACCCATGTATTTTCTTTCTTCACAACAATGCACTATTTTTGGTTTTTATGATATTGAAGTCTCTGGTTCAAGGTTTCTGACAAAACAAAGAAAATATTAAGGGACGTGAATACTTTTGTAAGGTGCTTTATGTTATTATATTTTGCTGAATAAAAGATTTATTCATTAATCCAGTTATCTAAACACTCCATAGTTAGATTTACAAATCGTGTTTCTCTTATCGGATTCATCTTTTGCTCAACATTGAGAGTCATTATGCAGAGATATTGGGTTTTATTAAAGGGTCAGAGAGCAGATCTGAGCTCTCTAAAGATTAACACCACTGACTGTCTGCCTTCTGCCTCATGTCATCAATTACACTCACTCAAACTAAGATTTGACCCTGGGGGTGCGGTGTGTCTGCATCTCAGTCCTGAGCACCATATGGACCCAGGATTTCATGTTATCACGCCTGACGCATCACCATTTTGCAACAGAGCAAAGGATTATCTGCAGCCTTGGAAATGCATTGCTGTGGTTAATGCAGGGAAACCATTAATGGCAGGATTCAATGGAAAAAATCTAAACAAATCCAAAGAATGTGGATTGTTACATTTTCTAACTTAATACTTTTTCCCAGACTTACATTTATTCTGGAAGATACGCGAGGAGCAAAAAAATCTGTTTGCTGTAAATATTGAAAGGATTGTATGTATCTTTTAACTATCAGTTGTTAGTATCTTTTTGAGGTTAGAATGTCTTGATAGGGATGTGGGAACCGATTGGCTAACCATAAAAAGAAGGAGAAAAAAGACAAATATTTTAAAAGAACTTAAAATAATTCTGCAACAGTTTATTTGAAGGGGTGCGCATAACACCGACATAATACAGTCATAAACGTAACATAATACCGGTTATGAATATGAAGGAGTCTTCATGAATGGTTATGGCTGTTGTCATGAATTGTCATTTTAGTAAATAACAACACTTTTAATGCAAAGTTGACACTTAATGGATGTTAATGTACGTTTTAGTGCAACTTTGCATTAAAAGTGTCATTACCAAATGACACTTCATGACAGCTGTCGTAAATATTTGTGTAAACATTTTTATATTTATTTTTCTTTATTTTTGGAAGGGACAATGAAGAAAAAAATACATGTATGCTATAGTCTATTATGGAAATGTCCTAAATTAATTTAAACAAGGTAAATTTCATTAGCAGTTCCTGGTATAAAATACAAAGCAAGAATACAAATGAAAAGGAATCACACAAGAGAGAAGTTAAAGCTTGACATTTTATTGTTTGAAAAGCCCATATATCACTTTCTGTTCTGGTCTGACTTCCCCAAATTTAACATAACAAGGTAAACTGAATGCAAACAGCAACTTGAAAAAACCCAACTATACTTTAAAATTTGAATAATCTTTTCTAGTTTCCCTTTCTCCTTTTCTTCAGACTTCTGTCCTGATCAGGAGGTTTTTGTCTGATGCATTTTGGAAAAGATATTTTCTGATACTGAGTCCCTATCTGATGCTGTGGAAAGAGTTCTTGCTGGACAAGATATATATGCAGCTCCATATGTATCTAATATAATATCCTGATTCATCTGTATTGGCTTATTTGTTTCTAAAAATATCTGGGGTCCGTCAGCAGGAGTTCCCATGTTTTCATCTTCACTCTGTCCATCAGGTCATCTGAAATCCAATACAGTCTCTCTTCTACTGCAAATATTGTTGTAAAGGGTGATTGTGACAGAAAATCAAGATTTATGTTATTTAAAAAAATATATATGTATTTTGCAAGCTGTGTGTACAAAAACAGGACTTTGAAAAAAATAATGCGCCTTTAGCTTGAGAAGCAGCAAGACTCACTGACTTCCAGTGTAAATCCAGCTGACTTAAAATCAGAGAAGGTAAAAAAAACAACAAAAAAAACAGAAGAACAGGGTGAACTTTAGTAACCGACCTATTAAAAGGTGAGAATAAATAGCAGGGCAGTTTTCAAATCCAAAGTAGTCGATAATAGCAACTCTTGCAAAGACTATGGGGTCAGTCTCTGGTGAAAGTACACTTCATAAACACTTTGTGACTTCACCCTAAGCCTGTGCTTCCCCCCCTGGATGCTTTCAGATGTGCAGAAATTCAGTCGTCTATTTCTTTTGTTTAACTTACAGATATAGCAGGCAGCGAGGAGGCTTTCGTGTTGGATTGCAGGCGGGCGCTGTTTACTTCTGGATCGCTCACGCTTAGGCAGGCCATCTGGTCCATGTGTGGGGATTGTGATTGCCACCGCAACTTACCATACGAAGAAATAGTTGCAACGTGTTCAAACTCGTTCATTTTGTTTAGAAAAATATCAATTAATTTCAAGGTAACTTAATCTGAAACTAAATATGTTTCGTATTCAATCAAGCGTCTAATCATCTAGAGATATTATCAACAGTAGCTGGCGTTTTAAGCAGTCTTTTGCAGAGGTGAGGAGCTTTTTATTTCTATTTGAATCATAAATCTGAGTAAACATCTGTCACTTTAATCGGCACAACATCTGGACCACAAGCTTCCTTCATGCTTGGAAAGAAACTGCACATTATGATTTGTAATTTCCTTCCAAATTAAGCAAGAGATTTTGTTTTAAAAATGTCTAATTCTTCTTGCCTGAAGATGAGGATGCAGATCCTTCATTTAGCAATATGGTTCCTCTGAAAGAGCAGTAACCCAACAGTCAGCATCCAAGCAGCGTTAAATTATTTACCAAAAAAAATAAAAAAATAAAAAAAACGCTGTCTGGTTGTGATATACATGCATGCTGAACACAGTGTTCATCTGTCATGTCCTGATGCTGCAGCGGCAACATCAGGCTAGCAAGGTGACAGAATAACTTGCAACACTGCAAGTAGCATTTAGTGTCCACATTGCCAGGTTAATGCGAACACTTTCTACTCCAAAAAAAGCCTATTTCAGTGAAGCATTTTAGGAAGGAATACTTTGGCATTTTGCAGATTAAAGTGAGCTCAAGTCAGAGACTGGGAAATCACATCGGATGCTGCTTTGACTTAATCCCGCTGCTGCACACAGTCAAATTCCTGCACAGTAAGTCAGAGCAAAAACTGAAAAAGGTAGACCAGGAGTGCAATTAGGAGTTCGATCAATACCTTGATTGCAAGCCTTAGTAATCCCAAGTATTATGCCGTACAGGTGTAATCAACAATATTAAAAATGTGTAGATTTAGTTTTTCTTTCAATCTGCACTGATCTCATCTTAAACAAAATGAGAGATGCAATTGTGGTCAAACTCCAATCTCCTGTTTTTATTTATTTATTTATTTATAGTTATTATTTATTATTCATGTTAAGAAAAGATGCTCTGTAGAGAGCAGTTGTTGTTAAACAAGGTTTTACTATTATACAGAATGTCAAATGCTACACATTTGACATTTTAAACAATTTTTAGCATCTCATCAATATTAAAATAGTTTCTGTGTGTATTTTGCTTAAGAATGTAGATCCTCATCCTGTTTCTAAGATATTTAAACATTGGTAAAGATTTGCAAATCGGGCATGCGCCTGGACAGAACTTGAAGTCTTGCTTTCTCTCTCTCTGTTTCTCTCCAATACATCCTAATTTCAGAGCATATATGTCATAAAAAATTCATATTCTTGGTAAATAGTTATTTTCATGTGTCCATCCTTTGACTTCAATGATAATGGAAAGGACTGAGTCCTCTTTCTTCAGCAACATCTTCCACACCGAAGAGCATGGTCCGCTGATTAAAATTAGATTTTGACTTTCTGGCTAGCTGGTCACTATTCAGGATCATTTAAGTTAAAAATTAATTTAATTGAATCAATTTCTGATCACTAGATGATGTCGCTGTGCACCTCTAAGCAAAGGTTTGTTTTTTGTGGTATGTGTTTGATTTGTACACATATAAACCAAGCGCATACCACAGAGATGTCACAGAGATCACCCAATAGGAGGTAAAATAAACTTATTAATAAGGATTTGTAAAGCATGTCATTGAATAAGCTTATCAAGTTTAACTCTTGTTTTGACAGCACATATGATCTTTTTGCTCCTCTCCACTGTTTTTACTTTGATTTTGACCTGCGTTTTAGTTTAAACGAGACAGAAAAGTGTTTTGATTATGGTTAGAAAACATAGATTGGGAATCCCAAATTTTCTGTGAAAGAGGCATTAATTTATCACTTCCCTGAATAGGCTTTTTCGCAGAAGCGTTGGTGTTGTCACCACAGTAACCAGGTCAGTGAAATGGAAGCTTGCTGCTTCCTGTGGGGTTGTCATGTAATTTTAACACATTAGAGGCCTTCTCCTAAACCAGAGATCTGGTGTTTATTTTGCATATTTCTGTTAAGACAGGCTGCAGCCTGAATCAAATTGTAAGTTAGGTCATGTGCTTGGGAGACAATTAAATATCAGGGTCCAATTTTTGTTTGTGTATTTCGATAAAGTGTCATTTAACTTTGACATTTGACTCTCTCGGTACATTTTCTCTGTCTTAATCTATATTTGCATATGTTCTCCTTTGTCAATTTGCAATAAAAGGTTATGTAGCTGCCATTAAAGAGATACAAAACTCAACACTCAGGATAAAAAGGTCAGGAATGCATATTGCTGAATATAAAAGTGAGTTGCCACCTTACAGACTGCTTTGCTTTTTATTTAACCGTTTCATCAAACTATTTTTAAAACCTGAGATACCCTGAGTGAAAACAAAATGCATTGTGTGTTATTTGTTTAAGTGAAACATTTATTGCTCCTAATCTGGCCCAAGGTGATGAATACTGTCTCGTGAACTTAAAAAACCCAGCAGTGTTTACAAATTGAGCTGAAAATGGCAGCTCCGCTCTTTGCAGTGCATTGACCTACATTCACTGTGTGATGGACACAAAGATGGGATGCATGGAGTTTGTGTTTTCACAGAGCCAAAACAACTGCTTTGTCACGCTGAAGCTCTGAGTTTCTACTGAAATGTCTTTGAATTTGAGGGACTGAAGTTTTAGCACGTTATTCACAGTATTTCAAGTGATTGCTGGTTTCCACAAGCCATCCTCCATAAAATGAGATTTATTCAGAAAGGTTAGATGATTTGTTGGTGGAACTGGAAACAGAACAAACTGGTTCTATGCAAGCAGTGGCATCAGTTTGGCACTGAAACCATTTTGGTAGGAATCTTCAGATCTTGGGTTTGCGACTCCAGAACCTGAAATGACTGACCAGCCTTTGCAAATGTTGCTGCCGTACCAAGGAGGTAATTCTGCTTTTTGATTCAGATGTTAGGTGCTACCGGATTGTATAGATATTACCTAATAACTAATAGTTTCAAGAGATTGATATTGAACCGATTGGATTTGGAAAAGTATTTCTTTTACCTGGATTTGTTGTTTTGTAATATGATGTAATGCCATTTTATTTATTTGTATTAGTTGTGTTCAGTTTAGTCTTAAAAATATCAGAATTTGCAAATAGTTTCATAGTTTTATCTGGTCGATGACATCATTTCTAAGGATTAAATAATTGAATAATTTCTCTAGCTGCTACTTTTTACTTTTACTAGAGTAAAAACATGTTGAAGTACTGCTACTCTGAGATGAGTAAAATCTTTGGATATTCTACCCACCTCTGATTGGCAGGAGGGGCTGGGAAGCTCATAAAGTGACTATATAATACAAACTGCAGACCTCTTTCTGTTTTTAACTTTAAAAATTGATCAGAATATTACATATTTGCACAGACTGTATGCAAAATCTTTGTAATAAATCAGCTCAGGAGATACAGTTCAATTTTTTGTGATTTCCAGCAGTGCATTTAAAACCTATGCATCACTCTTTGATTCAGAAACGCTGTTCTTCCCTTTGTTTCTACATCTTTGATCACTTCTGCGCCTCATGTGTGCATCTTTACAACTAAGCTGCAACCTGATGCCAAAATAGGTGCAAGTTACTTGCATCTGTTGGGTTTAATAGGTGTTCATATATTTAGCAAGCAGCATGTGCAAAATGTTGCAAGAAAAATAGAGGAGATTGCCCACAAGTAGGCTCTTCATGGTCCAAGATGCAATCGTAAAGAGGTGTTGGTGTAAAAACTTTCTGTTCCAAGTTATGACTTTGGCAATATCATGTACAGAAACATTTATTTTCAGAAATGTACATTTTCACAGTCAGGAGGTGTTTCGGTGTCCTTTGTTAATCTCAGAAGTGTAAATCCTCCCTAACTAAGAAGATTCAGTATCTAGTGCCCTCGCACTGAAAGAGATTTGCATAACAATGCGATCACATGTTCACTCCATTAAAATGTATCGAGGGAATTAACGCTTATCACAGCTGTCCTCATTTTTATACTTCAGTTAGCTGTCTATATATTATTCATTGTGGGTTTGTGAGCACCAACAGTCATTGTGTAAAGTGGAGCTTGAATTTAAGTATCACTCAAAGTAGCATGGATAGCAGAGAACACACACTGAGAGCAAAGTTCATCACAACACCGGGTAAATCTCCTCACATTAGATTCAGAGGAAATAAAATACCTCCAAGACAAAAGCAGGAAAAACTAATTTGGCCAATTAATTGATTATTGAAAAACAGAGAAACAGAAGTGATGAGTTTTTTTTTTTTTTTTTGCTGGATGTAAAGGTGTTTGATGGAAAATTAGTTGCTCTGTAGCACTGACACAGGATTAGCAACACCCGCACAGAACTGACTTTAAAAAATGTTTCATCTCCAGCGGCTTTGCGGCGGTGAAGAGGTTACCACTTCTGCACACTTTCTTCGACAACTCAGCGCGTCACTCAGCGGGCAGGTCACCCTGAGCTGTCTTGTTGTAAATTTCAGTTGCACAAGCCGTGAAACAACAAGACCCGACTATTGTGGCCTCCAACCACGTCCTACTGAGGTTAAAAATCCTTGCTTGTATTTCCGCAGTCAGGGTGCCTTCATTCTGAGCTCCAGTGTTGCATAATTCACAGCAGGATGGGAGCCGGGCAGTTCTTGAAGACTTCTATGCAAAGCGACAGAAACATGCACCTGAGGCTGAAACAACGCTAGAAGGCAAACTCCTTAAGGAAGATTTGAGTCTCAGCTCTTTCCAAAGTGACAGACCGACTGCACTGTAGGCCCTAAAGGAAGAAATTTAAATTAACTTTGAATATTTCCATAGTTTACTTTGCTTTCTGATGCATGGCTAAGGAAGCTTGCTAATGACTGAGCTAATATTAGCCTGAGTCACCACCTGCGTAGAGAACATCTGCCCGTCATCAGAAGGCAATCACTCCATTCATCCGTTGGGTGCAAATTAATTTCCTGTGGAATATTACCAGGTTATCCAAAGGTCATACAGGCTTCTGCATAGCACAGAAACTAGACAAAAAAAAAAAAGTTTTTTGCTCTTACTTTTGGCCTTGGAGGTCTTGGTACTTAAGGGATTACTTTAGTTGGTGCTATAATCTTTGAAATTGTTGAGCCACAAGATGCCTGAAGCAACCCCAGCTGTCTCCAGGCATCAGGTGAGTTACTTCCTACAGCATGAATTTTAGACTTTATCTTGAGTAGTCCAAATCTAATTTCCAGATTTGGTCAAATGTCCAGATCAAATAGTGAAAAACAAGTTTCTTCTTTTAAATCTGCTGGCAACTTACAAGCAAAATAAATGGCATTTTATACCTCCAACTTTTTAAGTGAAATGAATACTTAATATAATCTTCTTTTAAAAATGTAGCTTAAACTTGTCATGAATGATGGTCCTCATGGATCCAAACGTGGAGAGGAGGTCAGGAAGAGCATGATGAAAAAATGTGTGTTATTAGAGATCAAAACAAAGGAAGCAGCATCTCTTAGTCAACCAATAGCCTTAGAAAATGAAAAAAGAAATCACAAAGGACAGCAGAACACCTTTGTGACAAATATGTTTGCAAAATGTATCCTTCTGAACATGAAACAAGATTTCTCAATAGAAAAATACTTCAATGTTTTTGTAAAGCTCTTTGAATAGGTTATGTCTTGTGAGAAGTTAAGTCATCCTTTTGGTAAAGTAGAAATTCATTATTTAAGATCTTAAAATGCACATTTTATGTCAGTGTTACATATAAGACTCAGAAAAAAGTTTAGTATATGGGTTTTTTTTTTTTCAGTAAGCTATATATTATTGTGATGGTGTCTTTACCGGCATCAGGAAATTGCAGTTGTTCTAAATCGCTGCTACCAGAGTCCTGACCATCTGTGGGAAAATCTGTTTCCAATTTTATCAAAGAAAACATTTCAAAATGTTGCTATTGGCCCAAAAAACATCAAGTGGCTTAACTACAGGTCTGATTTGCTTGTCATGTATGAACCATGTAGACTCATCTGGTCTTTATGGACTTACTCAGTTCTCAGGATCAGAAGTAAAATGAAGTAGGGAGCGTTTAGCTTTCTTTCTCTCCAGCTCTGGAACAAACCTGAGATACACAGGAGCTATTGGTTCCTTTAACTTGAGACTGAAAACATTTTTGTTCACTACAGCTTTTGATCAAAGTGTCTTTAAGATTAAATTCACATTTTAGCATTTGATTATTTTTATGCAATTCCTTTTCTGTCATATTCCTTGTCTGGGCTTTTTGGTTTCTGATTATTTCCTTGTGTTGTTGCCTTGATATCTTATCCTAGTTTATTCCTTTTGTTAGCTCAGTTATTTCTTCTTGTGTTTCTGTTGTTTGGGGCTCCATCTTTGCTTTTTTATCTTAGTTAGTTTGCCAGTTACTCTGCTTCTCCCCAGCTGGTTGTCATCTCCTCATTAGTCTCTCTTCCCCAGCTGGAATCAGTTACTTGTAATTAGTTCCTTTGTCATTTCCACTCCCTCCTCTCTATATTTACCTCCCAGACTCACCACTCTGCATGTTCCTAGTACTCTGCTTGTTTTTCTAAGTTTTCTGTCAGTTTCTTTATTAATTAAATATCAGTTTGCAACAAACCTCTGCTTGCCTGCATTTGGGTCGTACGAACAGCATCATGACACTTTCAAGGCTTGAAGGTTTTTGTTATTGTAATTATTTCCCTTTGACTTCTTATAAAGAACATTGGATTAACTTTTATAAATGGTGCCCTATATGACCTGCAATAGTACTCTGATTGTGTTCTGCCTAAGTAACTTATGAATAGTCATAGTATTATTAGAATTTTTTTGACTCTGATTTTCTGGACTATCTTTCCTTGTTCTGTGTGGTTGTTGCTTTGATATTCTAACAATGCCTCAGCTAAAACGTGCATAACTTTCATTTGCTTCTAAAGGAATTCCTGACTCTGCAAAAAGCCTTCAGCAAGCGAACATTTTGCTTTCCTGAAAGTGTTAATCATCATAAACTAGCGCTCAGTGCGACCGCATATGAACAAAAATTTAAATTTTTGCAAACATGAACTGCATGTGATGAAATGAATATTTCGTACTTCTATTCATTTTGTGTCCTTGGCCTGGTGCATATTTTTATACTTCCTGTCCTTCATTGGTTGCTGCTATTATAACACCAATTATGATGGGTTTTCTTTGTCGAAGATGCTTTATTGTTTGCATCGGTGTCCCAAAGGTGGGATAGAAAGAGATGCTGAGGGGAGAGCTGGGAGGCTTTCAGCAGCATGCACAGTGGAAGCTGGATGATTGTTTCCGCCTGCATACGCTTGGTCACTGCGCTGTGGAGAGTCTCATTAGTATGGATGTCAGCGCCTCTCCTTCAGCTGAACCTGCCATACCACTGTAGTAGTAAAGCTGCCTGCCGCATTGTCCCTGTACAGATGATGTGAGCTCTTCGTCGTCCAATCTCATCATTACATCACAGGAGATGTTTGCTACGGAATGTGCAGCAGGTAAAATCATGCTTCATATGCTTGTATGATGCACTTTCATGTGTCTGTAAATAAAAAGACAGATAAGAAGGCTGTGCTTCAAAGTGTTTGGTTTCAGCTTTTCTGTAGATGTTACTTTGGAGCCTGTATTTTCTGTGTTACTGCAGCTTGAGCTTTACTCCAAGGCTGTGGGCCGCTCTGAAAGGAGCTGCTTTCACTAACAAGCTGGTTCTTCCCAGCAGAATGGAAACTAGCCAAGCATGGCTCAGCTAACATGAAAAGAAATTTCCTTGTACAGCGTTCTGCAAGATTACTCAGACAGCTCGAAAGTTTTCACATAATGTCATGCTAAAACCTTAAAGTTCCTTTATTGCGGTTCATGTGTTAGAACAGCACAAAGAAAAATGGAAGGTTTTTATAAATGGAAAACTTATAAGCATTTGTAATCCTTCCATTTGAGTCAATTCTTTATAGAACCAAATTTCACTGTACTTGCAGCTGCACACATTTTGAAGTTTACCCTGCCAGCCTAGCATTCATGTACAGAGATTTTTGCTATTATTTACGGTTTAAGCTTAATCAGGTTAGAGGAACATTTTTTTTGTAAAAATAAATGTTTTAACTGTTGCCACATTTTCCAAATTTCATCCATTCTAGCACATTCTTGAGTGTTTGAGATCCAAACCATTCCTCTACAGCTCTGGCTGGATATGTTCAGCGTTGCTCATCTGCAAGGTGAAGCTTTCATGAGCCACAGTGTGATTCATTTGTTTGAGTTCTTCTTTCCATATTCGGTTCATTCTCTGTTGTTCATTATTGTCTTTAGGGTCTTTCTGTATAAGTTAATTCCTTTAGATTTACTTTTAGTTCTTATGTTTTGTTCTCGGTGTATTTTAGATTATTCTCTGTTAATCATTCACTTTAGTCTTTCTGTTTTGATCTCCTCCACAGCTGTTTCATATTCCCCTGATTTCGCTCACTGGTTTTTATTGCTCATAACCGTTTCCTTTGTTGGCGCTACATTTGCTCCATGTCTTGTTATTCTTATGCACAGTTTGTAAGATTACTAACCCTTTCATTTAACTCTCTATTATGCTGATCCAGAGCTCTTGCTTCTCCCAGTTTGGTCCAACTTCAAACTCTCATTACCTGACAGAATCTCTGCCATGGCTAATAGCATCTAACAAGTTTCCCCAGCTTTTATCATTTTTCACAATGGTAGTTTTTGCATAAAAGCCAAAACATTGTTTTTGTGTTCAATCTGTCTGGACCAAGTCTTTTCAGTAGCTGTTCTCTTCTTTCCACTCTTCCATTACGGTCCCATTAGTGCTGTACTTGGCTGAACTTGCTCGCAATATTTCTTTGTTTACTCTGACAGTCTCAGAAGCTTCACAGGTGGCCGTGTCCAAGTACAGTAAGGACATTGAGGGAAAAACGTTGTCGTCACATGCAGGCTTCAGCAAGGAGGCAGCAGATGTTTGGGAGCCAAGCTAAGCAGTTGGAAAAGGAAAAAGTGTGAAAATTAAATCCCAGGAGCACAGATAGTAGAAACAAATCAAAGATCATTGCAGAAGAGATTTATGCAGAAGCAGGGGAAGTAACAAAATAAAGAGATATGGAAAAATGTGGTATTTATGGGGAACAGTCACTTAAAATTTCATGTCCCATTTATTTTAAGAAATACAATGAAGTTTAAATATAACTTTTTCTCCTTGTTCATTTTAAGGTGGTGTTACAGAGACAGAAATGCTTTTTCTTCAGAGTTATTAACCGTGCAGAGCATTCTCACATGATATTTCAAACACAGTAGTAGAGTCAGAAAAAAACATCTTCACAGAAAATTTATTATTTTTCAAAGTGAGTAGCAAACTCCACACATATTGGTAAAAATGTGTTAAAATTCTATAAATAAATTAATATTTTTTTGCAGTAGTCTCACATGATTTATTTTTATTTTTTTATTCAGCATGAAAAATACACTACGCTTTAAGAAGTAACTCCTTTTAAACAAGTGCAGGGAAGTCTCTTGAAATGTTTCCAAACCAGAAGGGGGACACCCATAATCTTGAAGTTGCACACATAAGCCAGAAAACCTTAACAGAAATTTATTGTGCTATTACCAGGAGTCTGTTGAAAATATTTAAAAGTGGAGAGCCATGAAGGACAAAAAAAAAACTGCATAAATAAATAAGTTAATGCTGCAACTCATTGTTTGTCCTGAATTCCCTTTACCTCATATTCATAAAATACACTATACATTTATATTAGTAATCCTTTCGTCCATGCTTACCCGGGGTATAAGTGTGGAAAACAGGCCCATTTCTTTTAGCAGCTCTTCAAAATGGGAAAGACTAGAAAACATGTCCTTCAGGAAAGGTTACCTGTATAAACGTTCCCATTTTTATATATATATATAAGTTTCATATATAAAACTTCGTGCTGTCAGACACCACAGCACAGATCCTATTAAGATAGCATGTGGTCATAACGTTATGCTTGATTAGTGTCTGTTACGCCATGTGAAGTTTAGTAAAGTTATGTAAACAACTCATATTTTCTTCATTAACGCTAAGTAAACAATTGCCTGACTTTGTTATAGCTTGAAGTGTCTTGTGAAATGCCAAAGGGTTTTAGTTTAATTCTTTCTGCTCAGTCTGTTTAGACACCAAAGCAACTTGCTTGGTTTTAAAAAAAAGTATTTTAAAAGAACATAATTTGACTTAAGAGGGTTTGAAATTGATGTGAAGAGAGTGAGGCAGCCTATTTTAGCTCAAAGCTGTTTACATGCAGAAAACTAACACGCCAACACTGCTTTGACTTTAGGGTAAGACTGTCAAGAAATACATGAATCACAATTTAAATTAATGTGTCCCATTTAACTGATCCACTTTCTGGAGAGTTACTGTTCAGCTGAAGAAAACAGGCCTTTGCTGGCCCTGTTGTCCTTTTTTCCTTCCACTTTTTAAAGCTTCAAAGCAAACTGAGGTTTATTCTGTCCATGATTGACAGGAATGGATGACAGCACAAGTATGTAAAAGACCTGAGCGAATATATTCTCCCTCTGAGCTCCATTGTCCTTCGCCCCACCTCGAGGCCAGAGGATAAACTCTCCTCTCACTCTGCGAAGCTCCACTCTGTCATCACTCCTTGGTTTCATTCAGTCAGTGTGGCAATAAGTATATGACTGCTGTCAGCTTTGCAAAGTCACCTGATTATGCAATATTCTTTTTTTTAGCCCTCACAGCATCGGCAGATCTGTTAATTCTGCAACATAAAAAACAACAACAAGTAATCAGAGATAAAACTCGCTGTTATCAGAGCTCTGCCTTGACATTAGGTGAAATAAATTGGAAGACAATGCGCAGCTGTAGTAGGCTGTGATAACACACAGCCCCCCCACTGTGTGCTGTTTGCGACTTTCCACTAAATTTTAAGACGATGCATTTCAGTCATAGTTGTTCTGCAGGCTCTGCTTCACACCTGCTGCAAAGTAATGCTTGCAGCAGGGGGGAGTTTTTCCAGGCGTGACTCAGAAATGCTGATACCCAACACTTTTGCACCTTGTGCTCTCCCAGTGAGACATATTGACATTTTCTCTTACTGTTTTTGATGGTGCATTTGGTCCTGCTGGATGAGAGTCCCATACATCAAGCGGTGACAGGTCTGTTGAGCAGCAGTCCCATCTCATCGTTTACGTTTTTTCATTTACCCTCTACTTTTTGTCTACTGTTCTGCCTCACATCTCTGTCCGGTCTACTTTTATGTTTCAGTCTCTCTGGGACCTTTCATGTTCTGATTAGAAAGTTCTGTGAAACATTTTTTTCGATGTCAAATTCCAGGTTGTTTAAGCCTTCATCTTTTCCTCCCTCCTCATTTGTTTGAAGTTTTCATTAATGGTGTTTGGATTAGCATACACGAGTAATGCTTTCTTTCTCTTGTCATTAAAACTGAAAATAGCAAACAGCTGAAATAAATTAAATTGACAGCATTAATAGGGACACCTCACCACTATCTGGTTGGTATAGGTGTGCCAACTTGTCTTCAGAAATGTCAACTGTTCAATTAAAAAATAACAGAACAGCACTTGTCCTTTGACACGCAGCGCATCATAAACCTCATTGAAAAGCTTCCTCTGAGATTTTGCTCCATTTTTGACAAGATTTCACCATGAAGTTTTACGACGTAAACCTCCCATTCCACTCACCAGAGGTGCTCAAAGTTCACCCATCAAGTGGTTGTGACTTTTAAAGGATGGAGTATAATTTAATTCCTATATTTTCATTCTGAGCACGCTGTTTTGTGCCCCCACCCCTCCTCAGTATATTATGAAAGAGACAAGAGGCACTCTAATCAGGGTTGAAATATTTTATCATGCAGTATTTCTCTTTGTTGTCAGGAATTGTTCCTTTTTTTTAATCTTTTGTTATGGAGGAGGCATGTTTTCCCACGTTTGCTTGGCCTCTCAGAGATTATTTCCACTATCATAAAACAATGTTGTTAGATTATTTTGGCTCAGACTGGCGTCTTTTCCATTACTGTATATAAAGTTCCCTGAACCTTGCAAGAAAGAAAAATGGCTTAAATGCAAATGATGGATGAATTAGCACAACAGATGTGTAAAGCTAGGTATTCAAAAATAGCTACAGAAAAATACTGCAAGATAGCTGTTTATTTCAGTAAACTTGACTTGTGATATTTTGTGTTTCAAATTTTTATTTATTTGCCTTTACTTTAAGAAAAAAACTCTTCTCTGACATAATATTTCAAAATTTGTTGCTTATGATTGATTTGTTAATGCAATAAAAAGGGTAAAACATCCTAAGGGTGAATACTTTAAGTCATGTTGCTTTATTATTTTCAGTTCAGTTTTTTTGGTTTATTTAAGCCTGGATATTGAAAAATGCAAATAAAAAAAAATAAGAGACCACTGCCAAATAATCAATTCTCTGGTTTTACTTTTCATAGGTAATTGAGTAAAATGAACATTGTTCTTTTATTTTATGAACTACTGACATGTCTCTGAAATTGCACAAAATGAGAAATGGTCAAAATAACAAAAAAGATGCAGAGCTTTCAGACCTCAAATAATGCCAAGAAAACAAGTTCATATTCTTTTAGAAACAACAACACTAATGTTTTAACTCGGGAAGAGTTCAGAAATCAGTATTTGGTGGAGTAACCAGGAGTTTTTGAAAGGGGTTCACTACAGTGGTCTCTTAATTTTTACAGGAACTATACATCAGATGTCTAAAACAGGCCTTCGTCACTACTGTACCAAGAGGAGTCATGGAACTCCTGTTCTTCTACCGATTGAATCAACTTTGTTCTGAGATCAAGGCATTCCCCTCTGCTCAACATGTGGGCAGGTTTTCACATTTAGCATTTCATTATCTGGCACTCAAAATGCTGATCCCTGACTCTGAGTGACGTATCCTTGGATAAAGAAACTGTAACTCTTGCATTATGTATGTGACTGCTGTTTGGTATGGAAATATTGAACACCGTTATGTTTTTTTTCCCATGAAATGCTCTCCTACTGGCATAATATACTCCCAGATGACTTAGACCGTCAGCTGATCCAGAAAGGGCAACGTCTCTGCTGGGCTAAAGACAGAACTTTTCCCTTGTATTTAAATACAATTAAAAAGTTACTACTTGAGAATGTTTTCAGACTAAAAGTGATGCTTCCTTCCACTTTTTTTATGTATCTGTCAGATCCATATAAGTTACCCTCCTGTTAGGTACATATATCTTTGTTTCATATTTCAAGCAAATCCCCTCTTTAGCAGAAACCTTAGGGGAATATATGTTAATTTGAAGCTTTCAGAAGGTTCTGATTCATTTTTCTCGAGCAAACTAGCAATCCATCTTTCTGACTCACAGCATGTTTCAGATGCCGATGCTGAGTTCTGGTCCTTCCAGTCGGACTGAATCATAAACTTTAAAAAAAAAAAGGACAATTGCTTCAATTATATGTAATTATATTCACACTAGCTTGCAAAGTAGTCTTTAGACTTTGAAGCCTGACTTAATTTCCGTATAAACATCCTGACCTTGAGTATATTGAAACCTAAAAAACAGCACGGGTTTATTTTTACTTCTGGGATAAAGTCTGACTGGTTCTGACAAAAGTCAGACGCTGCAAGTGTCAAGAAAAAAATGTGATCAAATTACTTAAACCCACATATTAATAATGTATAATTTGAATAAAGTTAGAAACTGTGATGTATAAAAATCCCCTCAGTGCACAAGATTGACCCTTTGTTCAAAAAACCTTTAAAGTTTATTTTGTATTACATTTTTAGGTGTAAAAGATATTTGTTCTCCTTGAACTTAATTTCATAATTACATGATAGTATCTTATTATTTTTTTTTAGTTTTTAGCCTCTTTAGGGGCTAAGTACATACTGGTGTAAGAACAAACTAATGTTTTTAAAAATACAGCTATAACAAAAAACATCTCTTTTAGCATTTATTGCGCTTTTCATGGTCACACTAAACATTTCCTGTTGTAAATGTTTCAGATTATAAGCTATCTTTTTTCAAAAGGTCATGCAATATTTGTGGCTCTAAAGGAGTTTAATTTAGTTGAACTGAGGGCAGAAATTTTTCTTTGAATTGTAAAGGTTGCAGAGCCCTAGTTTAGATCAAGACATATTCAAATCTCAAAAGGTTTGCAGCTGTAATTATAGTGAGAGGTGATTTTATAAAGAATTAAATGCAAATGCACCAATCTGTTTTCTTTCATTTCTCTGCTTTATGGTGTTGTCTATCATAAAACCCTAACGCTCAAGGAAGGATACATATTAGACAAATTGTTACATAAAATCTGCTTATCAAATACGGGAGGACATTGATGGCACCAAAAGAACAGAAAAATACACGCAGAAACATGTTTAATATATCAGCCAGGAAGTAAAAACCGGATAATAATAATAATAGAGTGACCCAAGCAGATGTTGTAAAATGGCTTTTCAACACATGGAATCAAGGTATTGGAGAAATCGTCACAAAGGGGCTTGAACCAATGAAAAAATTGTAAATTGAACTGAGATTGTGTTTGCACTTGGTTCAGTCGCATCATTCATGTCAGGAGGAATATGCCGCAATATCACAAGCTTATTCTGAAAACGGGCAGAAAGCTTTCTCAACTGATCTCTCCAAGTTTAAGAAATTAGTTGCATTGATGACAAATTGTAAATGTGTATATCTAACAGAAATGCCTATAAAAGTAAACCAGATCTGTTAGTAATCAAACATGAAAAGATTTAGTCACTGGAGGTGAATTATGTGCCGTTTCCCAATGTGTGTTCAAAGGGGCCAAAGCCCACAGCTAAAACAAAAACTGTAAGAATTGACCACAAAGCTTTATCCTTTTCTGTGAATATAAGCTTTAGAGCAGAAAAAATAGTTTCTTGTAATTCTTTATATTGCAATCTTTTTAATAAAATAACCCCTCATATTTAGGCCACACAGAGCAAAAAGTAAATTGGTAATTTTTTTATATTATTTATTGTATTCAGTAAGGTATTTGTGAACAATACCTTGCTGCACTGTTACAATTCTCTCTTTATCGGGGTGATTTGTACTTGCTGCAGGTTCTACTGCTGTCTGCTCAAAGTTTATTATTCCTGCTTGAAGCTATAATTCGGCTGTGGAGACACCAATCCACTGAAAAAGTGATATTCCAGCAGCTATGCATCAGTTTCACATTTTAGATTTCTCCGGTGAGGGATCTGAGCCTCACTGATGCATCAGATCAGCCCTGACAGCCGTCCTCGGCCTGGCGATAAGCTGTGTCACCAAATGTTACTCGTGTGTGTTTGTGTATGTGTAGCCTTGTATTTGATACATTGTAGGGACCATTTTCCTAACACATACTACATTGTGGCGACCAACTAAGGAGAAGAGCTGTTTTTGGGTTAGGGGTTAGGTTTGGGACTAAGAAGCAGGAATTGTGTTAGGGTTAGTTATGTGCTGGTAATCAAGTTTCAAGTTCATTTTTATAGCACATTTCAAAGTGCTTTACGTCACAGAAAGTTCATGAAAGTGTCAGTCACCAGATGTGAAGCCAGTAACAAACATTACATTTTGTCCAATGTCATCAACAAAATCGTTAATGCACATAAAATATTTTGGTCAAAGTTCCAGTGATTATGGGTCAAAAATACAACTAAATGTTGTTTTTTTAGTCTTGATTTAAAGGAACTAAGTGATTTGGCTGTTTTGCAATTTTCTGAAAATTTGTTCCGGATTTGTGATGCATAGAAGCTGAATGCTGCTTCTCCTCATTTGGTTCTGGTTCTGTGTATGCAGAGCAGAACCAGAACCAGATAACCTGAGAGGTCTAGGAGGTTGATGCAACAACAGTAGATCTTTCATGTATTGTGGTGCCAAGCAGTTCACTAATTTATAAACTAACAGCAGTATTTTAAAGTCTCTGAGCTACAGGGAGCCAGTGTAGGGACTTTAGAACTGGGGTGATGTGTTCTATCTTCCTGGTTTTAGTGAGAACATGAGAAGCAGCGTTCTGGATCAGCTTCAGCTGTTTTTTTTTTTAGGAAGACCTATGAAGACACTGTTACAGTAATCAATGCAACTAAAGATAAAGAAATGTATGAGTTTCTTTTGATCGTTCTGGGACAATCGTCTTTAATCCTGGAAATGTCCTTCAGGTGATAGAAGACTGACTTTGTAATTATCTTTAAATGTCTTTGAATGTTCATGTCTTTGAAAGTTTGTCATTAAATCCAGGTTTCTGGCCTGATCACTAGTTTCTAGTTGTACATCATTCTTGTTTGTATCCAAAGATAAGAATTTCAGCTTTGTATCTGTTCAGCTGGAGAAAGTTGTGGCACACTGATGCACTGATTGATGTCTACTGGTTATCTTCAAGGTCAAAGACAATGGAAAGTCCCTGCAAAAAGAGAGAAATGTGACGTGTGTGTATGTATTAGCATTTCTCATCTTGCCTGTTTTTCCAACCAATACTACATTGTGAGGACCGACTGCTCTCTACAGAGCTCAAAGCCCCTTAAGAAGAAGTACTGTTTTTTGGGTTAGGTGTAGGGCAAAGGTCAGGGTTAGGGTATAAAAATGAATTAAAAATGAATGGAAGTCAATGCAAAGTCCTTGTGCAGGTAGAAATGTACATGTGGTCGTGCAGTAGGCCTGACAGGAGTGGGCTAGCCATGTGTGATGGAGTGCTCACAGCAGACTGACCAGAGTAATGAAAAGTGCATGACTGCAGCTGATACCCGGGGCCCGGCTCACCTGAAATGGCTTTGACACACACATGCACCCGATTCCCAAATGCAATAAACCTAACATGTTTTAGAGGTCATTCATATCTGATTTATAGTCGACGCCATCAAGGCTTAAAAGGTGTAAAGCCTGTTTACATGTTGTCAGTGACACTGACCAGAAATTTATGAATTGTACTGTTGAAAATTGACCAGTTCAAGACAACTGCACCCAAAGGAGATGGATTCTTCTTCTTTTATAATGGCTGCTGCCTCCACATAGTTCCTGTGGTCATGGACGGGCGGGTGAGGGTTTTTGTCGACTTAAGGCACAATGTCGCTGTCAGATCAATAAGATGTGTAGAGCTGTCTCCTGGGTGTTGTCCTCTGGAAAGCCTTTGGCAGACATTTGATCAGAGAGGGTTTGTCATTAGTACAAGGGCACATAGTGTGAGTGGTGAGTGTGGCAGATTGACAAAGTGATGCAAGAGTGCAGCATTGTCAGCACGGATGTTGTTAACTGGAAGGAAAATGTCAAAGAAGACACAAAGAAAAATTTTCACCTTTCCTGTATACCAAGGCAAGAAAAGAATGACGAGAGGGTCTTAGAAAACTCACTGCAAATATTACAATCCTCAACTTTATTTAGAAGAATCAGGACATTGTGCAAACAAAAGAAAAATTTTATTTATGGCTCCGAAAACTAAACTTCAGTTTAGAAAAGAAAAACATACCAATAAATACAAACAGAAGGTAAATTTACAAGTCCGGAATAATGCAACATTTAGATGGCTGGGCACTAATACAGCGCAATACCAAAATCAGATCTTAGGATTGTTTTGGTAACAATCTGAATTATTATTCTTCCTTCTTTAAACAATGCCTCTGTTCTTGCAACTCTTCCATGCAGGTCAGGATTATGGAGTGCACGAGTAAAACTTTCCTGTAATAGATTATTCAATCTTAGCAACGGATTGCTACATCTCCATCTTATTGCCAAGTAATGAAAACTTTTATGGCAAAGTTTTTATTACTTTGCCATAAAAGTAATAAAACTTTTAAATACAAAGTTTTTATTGCATAAAAAAAAACTTTGCAATAATGAAGACTTACACTATTGTCACAGTCTGTAAATGTGTGTTCATATTGTAGCAGCTTCACAAGTAAATTTTTGTGCCACATTTGGGCACAATTCAGATGTCATACTGGGACAGGAGGTATATAAATAAAACACAATTGAGAGGGACTAAACAAAAAAACTGAGAGATTGACAACCTAACAAATGCACTTCTAGAGAGATGCAGATAGTTTTTCTGACAGTATCACAGTGAATTTGTGAGTTTCTCCAAAAACAGGGAGCTTATCCAGTCTTGAGTGCACCTGTTGTATGGTGGCAGAAAAGTGTAAAAGCTCCTTGTAACAAAAAAAGAGAGCACACTGCTCAGCTTTGAAATCATGATGGTGTATTTTGTTCTTACACGTCCATAAGCAAAACAATCTGGGAAAGCTCTACAATATCCACATTTTTCCCTTTCTAAAAGAGCTGTTGCTCTTGTATTTATTTACTTGTTTATTTTTTTCTCTACAGAACGATTAGGAACATGTATTCATCAGTTTATCTGCGTTCATGTTGTTGCTGATCAGCATGACGTCTGTGCCGGGCCTTGATTGTTGTAAGCTATTTACAGTCTTCTGTGTGCGTCTTTGTGTTTTCTGCAGTCTATTCTCAGATGGCGGCTTGCAGAGTCTGCTGCCACTGACATCAGCCAGACATGTTTTGAGATAAATGGAGCCGACAAACAGATTAAATGGTTAGGAAATTGCTTTGTGTCCATTTGTTTCTGGTGTTTGAGTATTTGAGTTTTTTAAGCAGTGAATTGAAAATAAACCCTGTGAACCTTCATTCTGGGAGTTAGGTTGTTTATATCTTTTTTGGTTGTTGCTTTTTCAGTGTGCTTTGCATTAAAAACTTTGCATTAACTTGTCAAAGGATCATAAAAGTCGTTCCTTTTGCTGGGAACACATAAAACTTTTATATGACGTGATGCATTATGTGATAGAAAATATATGCCAAATATGATGCAAGACAGTATGATGCTGTAATAAATGATATAATCTGTTTGGATACAATATGATAAAAAATATTTGATACATCGCGATACATGATACAACATGGCAGCATGACATCCATCCAAATATGATGGCATAATTTACAATACGATACACGATATATCATTTGATAGAAAGCCATGCAATACAAAATGACACGTTACCATATATTACAAAAAGATCAATGTGTGATCATTTGTAAAAAGCGCTTTTTTTCAAAACTTTAAAATGATTTTTGCATGAACTTTTAGGAAGCAAACAACATAATCTAGTAGGATATAACCACAAATTCTTTCCACCTGTATATTTCAATTTCTTATTTTTATTTTATATTTTGTTAAAACTGTAATTGTAATTATGCGCTGTATTTAAAACAAAGGTAGCCGACCGACATTTTTTTTTTCCAGCTAACCTAATATGTACGTTTTGTTTGTATTTTATGTTTCCCTTAATGTTCCTTAAATGAAAATAATTTCAAGGTCTGTTCCTCACAGTTTCAGTGAAATATAATAAAAACGTCTCCAATCTACAATGCTTTCTTATGTTAGGCCCAACAGTCAAAATTTTCTTAATGACAAACTAAAATTCTCTGTCAACCATTGCCTAACTCTTATCAAATTGTAGTCCTGCTTTTGCTACAAACCCAAACATTTTACAGCAAAAACATTCTGAATTTACAACTGAGCCTCAATTTCTTACCATGACTTCCCAAGAGCCAAACGTTGTTCTTGGGTTGACTGATTCTGGAGCTTTCTCACTCTTTCTTTTTTTTTTTCCTGGTTTTCAGTTCATTGTCACGCTGACATTAAAGCATCTCCAGAGTATTTTCTCTTTGTAGCTGCGAACAGCAAACACTAAAATCTTGACAGGTGAATCAGGTTAAAATTTATTCTGCGTTTTGTTTGGTACATCAGTGTTTAGAAAGGGCTCTTGGAGATTGTTAAAAGGATTTCCAGAGAACAAAAGAAGATAAGAATAGGCAAGTGTGGGAACTTGACGTTACTGCACATGCACACATGAGCTTCCACCTGACAAATTCCATGTTCTTTTCTACTTATCTGAAAAAGTTTCAAGAGGACACTGCCTATTAGTGCATGATTGACATCAATGGAGTTTATTATGTAATTCAGTGGCGGCACAAGGACACTATTATTGCTCACTTTCCCTGTCATCTGGACCTTAGTGTGGCTGTGACTCTTTTCCCCTTTTGGGTAAAGTCTCAGGGCGATGTGATTCAGCGGTGCTGTCAAAAACAGCACAAGATAATGAGTAGACCGCAGTACTGCAGCATGACAGCATTCTGCTTAAATACAGTACATTGCAGCATAAAGTACTTGAGCATTCAAGGACAATGCTTTGTCACTTGAAAGGGCTGAATGCATTGTGCAAGTTAGATTAGAGACTCATATATAAAAGGTGACCAAAGTCACATTTCTGGGGTGTGAGGAAGAGAACTCAACCATGCTCATGTAGAAAGCTGGCTGGGATTCAAACATGGGATCTTCCTACTGCAAGACATCACAGGTGTACATGGTTTCCCCTTTTAGTTTTTCTATTTTAATTTTCAGTTTGGTTTTCATAAAAACCAGGTTGAATACAAGTTTTTGTTTTGAGTTAGTGAAACAGGGGTTTGCGGGACCTTGATTACCATGTTGCTATTAGATTTGTGGTATTTTACACTGAAAAGCATCTTCTATGCTGTGACAGGAATTTAAGCAAACATTTTAGCTACTCTGTTTATTCAGTGGCACAGTTTTAAGCACTATTTCCTTACAGCAAGAAGGTACTGCGTTTAAATCCCAGCCAGGGCTTTTCTACCTGGAGTATACTCATTCTTCCTTCGGCTTCTTCCCAATTCAATAAACTATGGTACCTTTAAATGCCCTATTTTATGTTCATGCATAGTTAAATGGTAAATGGGCTGCATTTGTATAAATTCAGAGGATTCCAAAGCACATCAGACAACAGTCAGTCATTCATCCAATCATACACACACTGATGGAGTAGTTTATGTATGGTTGACCCTCTGGCGCTCTCTCTTGTTGAGATGGCTGCTCAGATGGATGTCTTGGTGCATCACTTGAATGTGTGTGTTCATTTAGTAGTTCTTTTGTAGTTAGTCTTTGGGACAGTTGTGGGTTATTTTCTTTTCCTGAGAGGGAAATATCACCCTATGGAGGACTGCTTGGCTTTGTAGTCTTCCTCACTGCAACATTGTCTGGATTTTGGTGGACTGCTCCAGGCTTGGTGTGCAGATTGGCTGCCGTTGTTGTTATTGCCCTGGTTTTCCCTCCCTTTTTAGTTTTTTTTGGCCTTTGCTACCTTTGTCTCTTTATAATAGCCATGGCCTGACCTGCTGTTAGGCAATGGCGGTCAGTCATGCCATTCATTTTACCAAGTCACCCATACAACCAGAGGAATATTTTGGTTTTGTAGTGAAAATGGGACTCAGGGAGTTGGATGTTGCGGTTTAAACGGTTTTCCCTCTGCTTATAGATCATTTGATATGTCACAACACTGGAGATGAACTAAATGGTACATCTCCAGTGAACCATATACACATTTGCAGCTCTTAAGAGACCATTAAAATGATCAGTTTCTCTGGTTTTTACTTTTCATAGGTATATATTTGAGTAAAATGAACATTATACTTTTATTCCATGAACTACTGGGAACATGTCTCTGAAGTTTCAAACAAAAATTTTAGTATTTATTTGCAGAAAATGAGAAACGGTCAAAATAATGAAAAAGATGCAGAGCTTTCAGACCTCAAATAATGCAAAGAAAACAAGTTCATATCGGTTTAGAAAGAACAATACTAATGTTTTAACTCAGGAAGAGTTCAGAAATCAATATTTGGTGGAAAAACCAGGAGGTTTTCAACGGGGTTCAGTGCAGTTTATTTTTTCCAGAGCTGTACGTGTGTGTATATAAATTATAATTATTATTATGCATTGATATTAATATAAAGTAATAAAGGATGAGGCAGATAAATTGTTTTAGGTTGATTATATGTGATTTGGAAAAGAGTGTGGGATTAAATAAGTTTATCTTTTTGGATATGTGATTTAATTTGTTATTCTTTGCTTTTTATATTTGCTTTATTTTTCTATCATTTGCAACATTTAGGTTTTTGTGTTTGCAATGCAAATAATTGCATCTGCATATTTGGAATAAAGTTTACTACTACTAGACCTAATTTACTACATTATCATGTTTTAAAACTATTTGTGCCTTTTGTACAGAACAAAACCAAAAGATGGAGTTTTACAATAACAAGGAGGTTGGTTATAGTGAGAATTGAGTCACAAACATCTAATTCAAAAACTGAAATAATCCTTAAAGTGATTATTTGAAACAATGAAGGCTAAATAAAAAAGCAGGTATTGAGTGATCCTCACTTTCAGCCCTTGTTTCAGGTCAAACACCCTGTTCTTACTGCACACCTCTGATAACAAAGCTCTGCTAAATGCTTTAGAAATGCTCTTTTACTCATAGTGCCAAGCTTTCCCTGTTACCACTTTGCTCCCAGTTTAGTTTAATATTCATGGAAACTTTATGCTGACCATGTTAATAGCTTTAATGATTGAAAATAAAACCTTTGAACCTTTCTGAACACAGAGATGGATTATTATTCTGTGTTTTGATGATCATTGTTTGAACATGTTCTTGGTTTCTTACAATCTTCATGAACTCAAATCTTTTATGTGCTGAAAAAGGTTGAAGAGTCTCAGTTCCCTCTGACATGCCTATATTAACAGGAAAAAGGTAAAATAATGAATAGGACATCTAATTAAATTTAATTTAATCTTTTTAGATCCCGAAAGGTTATGGGTATCTTCAATTTTTTAGATGAGCCTCTGATAAAGTTATAGGTGGACTGACTATGTTGGAAGAAATTTTAAATGAACTAATTCATTTATATGAACTTCTGATGCTGATTCAAACACAAATCTGCAGCAATGAAACTGCAGCATAAAAAGAAATCATAAAATGTATAAGAACTTTACATAAATATGGAAGTAAAGTGAATTATTGAACAAAAACAATAAACTCCTAACTGTGAATTTCTCTTGTAGAGATAAAATAATTTATTGTACCCAGAAGTCTAAACTTTCATTTTAGGATGTCTCAAAAACTTAGAAATTATACTGATTATGTCACATTTACCTCACTCTCCAATGAACTAAGATGCTGCAAGATCTATTTTAAAAGCCAATTATACATATTTTTATTCCAGTTGGACCTTAAGCAGTTGCTCCAACTTGAGTTCAACTCAGTTATGAAAGTGTCTATAATGTTGTGACACTATGTAACCTATAATGTGCTTATTATTCTCAAGATTTGTTATAGCGGTAAGCTTGCGTTATTATCTCTACTTTCTGTTTTGACATGATATGACTCGGTTACTCTGTTCATAACATTTTTCAGTGGAGTTTCAGTAAATGGTTTTTCCGAACAAAATGTACAGAAAAACTTGTTCTCCTTGTTGCCTTGGTTGCATTTAATCCAGATCTTCTACTACTGGGTAGATCAGGTCCAAAAGAAAATAGATTATGATTTATGGATTGGCAAAATATTTTAGATAATTGCTGTCATAAAAAAAAAAAATCTGATAAGGATGGCCCCACATGGGTTTGCCCATGTAGGGTCACCGCCTACATGGGCAAACCCATGTGGGGCCATCATGGAAACCGCGGACAAACCCATTTGGGTCCCATATGGACTGCCCTCTTTTTTCCCATGTGGGGCCCACCTAGGTGTGCTGGCTGGGATGTTTCGATTTTGGTCCTCAACTCCCACAAATCATAGTTTAAAGTCGGGCCTTGTTATGCAACCAGGTTATTGCAGTACACTTTAAAAAGCTTTTTTATTTTATCAAATGAATCATACAAGCTAAATGTCATTAAATGTGAATAAGGGTTGTTTCATGATGATTTTTTTTTTTTACATCAGATAAAATACATTTCCGCAGGTGTATGTAAACTTTTTATATCCTCTGTACAATTGAATGCTATTATTGTGTTCTGGTTAGCTGCAATACGCTGAATGAAAATGTTAGTGTAATTCCATTTTGTTGATTATCAATTATAAACAATCTTTCATATTGATTGCTGTAGATCGTGAAGACTTTGGGCTGGAAGGATCTTATGTAGCAGTCTGTGTTACACTGTATCTGAAGAAGCTTCTGACTGAAGACCACCCTGTTCATATGACAGTCTCATAAATAGCATGATCAGTTTTGTCCACCACGAACGTTTTTAGGAACTATCCTTCTTTGCAAAATCATTTCCAGAGACTCTGGAGAGAAGATATGTGATTGCAAACTGTTTCTCCATCTGTTTTTGGTTTTTAAGAGCTGTTTGACTAATTCATAGAATTACAAACACCACAAAGTATAACCTCCACCTTATTTTACAACTTTATAAATTCATACTGTTGTGACAGGTTAAGACTCTGACGTTGGGTGACGTTAACAAAGCGGGATTGGGGAAGTGCTTTCTTTTTTTCCATCCATGTTCGTTTTCGTCATGTGCTCTGCATTTCCCCCGACTGAGCTCAGATTTTGAAAATTTATGACCACTCATCTTCATGCAACTCAACGTACGCAGTATTATGGCACACTGTGTTAATATTTAAAGTGCTAGACTACTTTCACTCTCCGTTTTTATATACCAACAGAAATAACTAAGCTTACATAATCTACAGAGGTAGTATCTACAGTAGAGAACAATATTACCAGTTCAGCAGCAAAAGGCCGCTCGCTACGGCCTTTTTTATATATATATATATTTACTAATGCTCCACTGAGTCCTCAGACAAACTATTGGCCCGTGTTCTCATTAATGTACAGTACATTTTTGTGTTCGTGGTGAGCAGAGGAAAGATAAGCCTAGCCACTCATGTGTATTCAGGCAGAAGGAACAACAGCCAGACGCGTTTTAAAGCGACTGTAGTGGCTTCTACCCCCCGCCCTTTGTGAAAACCGTCCACAAATAAAGGGGCCTGCGTCAGACTCTAGCACATCTTCTGTTCGCACGTTTACAACCAGTATTCATGCACACATTTACTGTATTCCCACACAAGCGTTGCACGTACACTTTGCTTGAGCCACCCCATCATGTATATTAATAGTAATGAGCTTTTCCTTTGTATCTGTGCTTGTACTGCAAAGAAGGGACTGTCCCTCATGGCAGTGGCGGCACTGTCACCAAATGAAGATGTGTGGTTCATCCAATATTGAATATCATCTCAGCTGGGATTCATAATTCATTATCTAAGAGAAGACGTGACTCTTGTAAAGAGAATGAGATTTAAATGCCCAGAGGGAGGGGGGGATGTAGAACAAGGGACCGGACCAGGTGCTCTCATTCAAGCGGCACCACAGATCACTCCCCTCGTCTCTCCGACTTTCCACTAAGAGATGAAGTTCAGGGATTGTTATTGCAAGAGGTTATTTCTGTCTGGTATAGAGCAACCAGAGCTCCTGCCAATCATTTCACACACCGAGACTCTCAGAAGCCTTTAATTTACACAGTTAACATCATGCAGAAGGTGCTACGCTTTGTTTGTCAGTACAGTTGGAAAGACTAGAGTGCTGACTGCTATAGATTGGCCGTATTTTCTACTTTGAAAGGCAGCGGTGAATCACCAGGCCTTTGAGGTATTCAGAAAAGGCTGAGCTCAGATATAGAAAAGTAAAATAATCTTACATCAAAACTAATCAGAGGGATGATTTTTCTACCCTATCAAAACATAAATCAAGCCTGATTTGGAGTTTCCTGTCAGAGTGCTGCACGTTTTGTCTGCAGTTAAAGTGCAGAGTTTGTCTGTGAATACTTGTAGAGTTAAACTCCATCGTGTTTTTGATCAGCCTCTTGTCCAAGGTATTGCAACTGGTCTGCTAATGGTTTTCATAGTACACGACCTGGTGCTGGGAACAGACACTAATTGACACTATAAAATGCCATGGACATTTTTTCCCAATAACCAGAGCAGATTCAGTTCTATAGTGAATGAAAGATACATTTTTTTTGCAACTTTTGCTCCTATTTATGTCTTTAGTGGATAAAATAATTATAGTACTACGATGTTGTGTTAGACTGGCATCCTCTATAGTTTATTAGACCAACATAAAAAAGTGCAATTACTCGTTGTACGACCATACAAGGTTTGCTTAAATTTATGTATATTTAGCGTGAAGTTGTAACATTACATGAACCTTTAAGTTGCATTCAGGGACACTACATAATCTGGATTATCGACATTTGAGAACATTTTCTTATTCTCAGACGTCAGCACAGTCTCATTGAAGCATTCCTAAAAAAATAACCATTACTATTTCAGGTGGATTTATTATTTAATTTATCCAATAATTGGCTACCAGATTATCCTTAAATGAAAATAATCAAATCAAATCTGCAGTAAGTTCTTTACTAGCCACTCTCTGAAGTTCCAAAACAAATTATTTTGACAAATTTTTCACTACAGAATAAATAAAAAAAAACTGTTTCTCTTGATTAAGGCGTACTAAAACATAACTTTAAAATTTTAAATCATGGTACGTACAGAACCAGGATTGAAATACCTAATTCCTTGGAAAAAGTATTTCCATGACCAGTAAAACAAAAAAACACCTTTAAATACTCTGCCTTAATAGGCTAAACCATTGCTGGAACAAAGAGTCAGCCAGAATTCCTCCATAATGATGTGAGAGACTGAAAACATCATACAGAAAGCAACTTCTTCTTACAGAAAGCACCACTTGCAGGTACTAGCCTGAATTAGAACGTATTCCATTACCACTGTGATAGAACCCGTTTCTTCACCGCCTTCCTGTTGTGTGTTGTAATTGGTTTCTCTGTGTTTATTCTGGTATTTGCTCTTTGCCAGATGATTCGTGTTAGCTTTTCATCCTGTTTGGCTCATGCTTTGTTTATTGTTCTGATTTCCTGTTTACTTTGTAATTTTAGAATTTTTAGCTCTGCAGCGCTCTGTGCTGGGTTCAGTGCAGTTACTTATTAAAGACTTAGATTCCCATCTGGCTGCATCCAGCAAGCGATTCTTACATTTGGGTTCTCCACTGCACCCTTCACACCTTTTGACGAGTTCCATCTTAAAGAAAAAAAACTAACTAATTTGCTTACTATGTGACTCTTTACTATTCAGGATTCAATGGCAACAACACATGTGCAGCTTGAGCTAAAGTGTAACTGAAATTGTTTCAATGAATGGAAAAGAGTCCTCTTGTTATGACAAAAGTCAGTGAATCTATTGACTTGTTCAATGAAATGTTCTGTGCTGTGAACTATTCCATTATTAAGACAAGTTGGCTGACGTAAAGCTACAGTATATTAAGGCTTCAAATCTTAAGTATGTCAATCTCTTTAAAAAAGGTAAATTGTGTTTAGCAAAACTTAGCAAAATAGCAAAATCTGCTAAGGGCTTTTGGTAGATTTAGCTGGAATCATAATTGTAATTTTACATAAAAAATGTTGATCTGGTATTTTTATATTTAGCTCTATATCAAAAAAAGTCAGAAGAAAGAACAGAAAATACTGAAACCTGTCAAAATATTAGTTTTTGCAGTAGTACAGACACTATATTTGTCTTGCGTCTTAAACGTTGGTGAATATGCAAATTATTCTAATCTGAAAAATGTCACTGAGGTGCCTGAGTCGTGACCTCAACCTCATAAAACCCTTCTTGTCCAACATCAGTGTCTGACCTCTGAAATGCACTTCTAAAGGACTTGTCCAAATATACAATAAATACTTTCAGATGTGTGTAAATGCAGATGGGAGAATACTTTGGGAATATAATGTATTTTCAACAAACCAATGCTCACTTGTTGATTATGACAATCAATGAGGTAAAAGTTTTTTATTTTTAATGCGCTTTGTGGTTTATAGTGAACTATATAAATAAAGTTCACCTACTTCTTTTAAATAAAATTTATTAAAATTACTTTATTAATATGGAATTCATAGAATATGACCTTGCTTTTGTCTGTATTGAATTTAAATAAAAAAGTAATTTATTTGCATAAAATATTAAGATTAATGGCGTTCACCATAATCTGTCAAACTGTCTGTGGTAGGTTGTTTGGTTTGGCAGTTACCTCCACGGCTAATGGAGTATCTTATTAAGTTTGGAGCTGCGTTGTTGCCTTGAAGGAGCTTATAAAACTGATTTCACCCATGCCGCTAAATGCTTTTCCGGGACTACAGTTAATTAACTACAATTCACCACTTTAGCAAGTCAAATGGAGCAATCTATCTGACTTTAACTCGGAGAGGCTCACTTGCCCTGTAGTAGCAGCTGCATCCAGTTTACCATAATGAATAATTCAAGCGATACACAAGGCCACTTTTAATTTAGATATTCAGAGCAGCTATGTTTACTGCGTCATCCCTCTCTCAGTCAGCACATTTTCTTTTTTTTTTTTTTTCTCATTTCAGTGTTGTGCTCACATTGAGGGGAGGGCGAGAGAAAGACAACGAGATAAAAGAGGAGGAGAGCATGAGGAAGCATTTATGCAGCAGCAGTAGCAGAGATAAAGAGTACGCCTCTGGGTGAGGATGAATGCACGTACGCTGCAGCTCTCACAGAGATTTTTGTGTGATGTGCTGTGTTTACAGTGAGAAAATATGATGTGGTTAAAGCTTGAACCTATATTTAAATATGTCATAGACATGCATAGTAACACAAACAGGTTTTTAGAACTTGGTACATCTTAAAAAAATTAGAATATCATTAAAAAGTTTAATAATTTCTGTCACCCATTTCAGAAAGTGCAACTCAGATTAAATACAAAAAGTAAAATTTAGTCTCTCAGAAGATTTTTTCAGGTGGTTTCAGACCTGAAAAAGTTATTCTGGTTATTATCTGCAGGGAAAATTGAGTGGAAGGAAAAATGTTGGAGAAGGTGCAACAGCAAAGGCAGCCGTTGAAAGCAACTTAGACTTTCATTACACCTCAGCAGAACCACAGCAGAACCCATGCAACGCCACACTCAGGCATTTTTTCATCCACAAATAATTATTGAATGAACAGAAATGAACATACTGACACTTTTTATTAGAATACCCTTCCACATGGATCTGATATTTTAGTTTTCCAAGACACTGAATTCTGAGTTTTGTTATCTGGAAGCCATAATCATCAAAATTATATGAAATAAAGTCTTGAAACATTTTCCTCTATTTGTAAAAAAAGCCATCGAATGAGAAAATATAGAACTTTTTTTAAATATTTTTTAGATATAGCTATGAAAAGGTAATGAAAACTACAGTTATTTTCTCATTTTATGCTTAATTTCAATTAAGCATAAAATGCTAAACATTGCATTTAATGTTACAAAACACAGTCAGTGTACTTTGCATAATGAAATGATGACTGACTTTAAAGATTATTGCAGCACAATCAGGAATGAGTTGTCTTTCTCTGAACTCCGGTGTGCATTCATCTTTCCCAGCAGGATGTGACTGCGTGCACTCACAGCTTTAATTATACAGAGATGGATTTAAAGGACACATGCAGGTGATGCAGGGAAGCACACAACTCAAAACCCGACACCCTTTGGTACATACTGAGCTAAAAACGACTGGATGGCTGAGAACGCCGCATCCCCTTTCTGCTGCCTCTTCTTCTCAGTAAGCTATAAATATCAGGGGAATAATAAAAAGAAAAGAAGTGTCCAGTTTCATTTTCAGCATGCCTAAATAAAGATTGGCTGACTCATATGAACACTGCTTGCACTTAAGAGTAAAAGCGTAATGGTCTGAGGCCACAAGCTGTGAAATAGTTTCCTCCAGTCTGATTCAGCCCTTTCAGTTTAGAGAAGACTGTGATTATTTTGGGGAGAGTAAAGAAAAGCCTTTATCTGAATAATTGATATCTAACCGGGCTTTCACTCAACAGCTTCATCACCAGTAACGTCAACATCCAATGTCTCAATAAAGTATTCATTCTTCTGAAGTCTGGACCACTTCAGTGTATTTTGGCAGATGTTTATGGGACAAATCCATAAACATACAGTTTATGGATGGGATGGGAAATGATGCTACAAATAAATAAATCCTAAAAGTTACAGCTGTGGCTGTATGTTTAAGATCATTAGTGGGGTGGAAGAGAAGGTTTTGTCCAAATCTGAAGTCTTTTAAAAACGAGTTAATCTGTTAACAGGCTCTCCCACCTGAGCAGTGAATCTCTGCTGCTCCTCCAGAGTAAACCTGGGGTTTCTGTAACTACTGCACTCTTTGCAGGTCCTATCGGTTTGAAAGGATGGTTTTGTCTCCGTAGGATTTTACCATTGCTTTGGGGGATCTTCAGATATTGAGATGCTGCTTTATGACCTACTCTTTGTTTTAAAATGTTCCACACCAACTTACCTGGAGTATTATTTGGGCCCTATGATGGTTTTTGTTGACCAAAATGTCCATCTGCAAACTTCACAGATTTCACAATTTAAACTACACTTGGCTAAAATTACACGTTTAGCAACTTAATTGCAAGGGTAGTTTTGTTACTCTGGATTTTATTTAGAATTTTCAGATTTTCACTTCACCTAAATTGTAAATAAAGCAATACACAGTTCCTATTTCTTTCTTAATCATTTATTTAACTTCAAGCTGAAAGGTCAAGGTAAAACATTTATTTATCCAGTTGTGATTTGAAAGTTCTTCCATTCTGTCTTTTTTCTTTTTCATTTCTGAATTAGAGAATCGACTGCCTGTAAGAGTGTTGCTCATCGCTGCTAATTGACACCAATTGACACCAGTTCATTGCAGCCTGTGACCTGACAGACATGTAACCGCTGTGGCCTTGCACATCGGAGCCAGTGTGTGCAGATGTCCACTCGCACCACTTTCTATCCTCTCATGTCACATCTCTCTGCTTGGACTGTGAAAAGATTTTCTGTGAATTTCATAAAGTTTCCCAGACTGTTGGATCAATATGATGAGTGCCCACTGCTCAGAGGAGGCATTACAGCCACAGACAAAAGAGAAAAAGTAAAGTAAATTTCATCTGAGTGCTTCAGACAGAGAACCACCATGCTGTTGATAAATCAGTCATGTCCTCTAGCACTGCAGTGCCTCTTGTGATAGAGTGTCTCTTTAGTATGGCGATGGGAACGAACAAAAGGAGACTTGGGAATTTAGGGCTCTGTGAGATTTGTCACATTTTGACACTCGTTTTGCTCCAGTAACCCATGTCAAACTAGGTCATTGTAATCCACCCCATTTCTGCAGAGCGATGTTTCTCTGTGCAGATAGGAAGGTACATGCTGTTGTTCAGCTGCTGTCCAAAGCTTCACAGCTATTGGGGTGTAAACTAAAATTTAATCTTAAATGGGACGTGTTTTGCAAAATTCACGATTTACTCACTGTTGTACTTCCATTTGTGTTGCTGCTGCTTTTAAAAAACAAGCCAAGCTTTTAGAAAAACACCCGGCCAGATTTTGGTAATACGTTTATGTTTATTGGTGTCTGGAAAAGGAGCAGTTTCAAAAACCTTTGGAATGTTACCTCACAAATCTGCAGGCACTGCCCTGTTACCTAGCAACCTCAGAAAAGCCCAGTCTGTCACCTAGCAACCCAAGCTGAACTCAGCTCATTTGTTCAGTTGTTTGTGTTACTGTATTAGGGCTGTTGTAAAAGTATAGTAATTAGAAATCGAGTACTCTATCGAGTATTTCTATGAGTAACCGAGTACTCAGGATCTCTCTCTCTCTTTCATCAGCAACGTTTTTCTCACCATTTGCTTTGAAACGGTCATCATGCAGTTCTGAGAGGAGAATAAAGACCCCAAAGATTTGACATTATGCTGCTAGCACTTAGCAACAACTCATAGGCGTAAGTGAGAGCGCTGCCTACCAAAACTATTGATCCGGCTGGAAAATGGTGCGCTAAATATTAAAACATAATTTAACAAAACTTCGAGGCAGATACATTTTCTCGAATCATTCGAGGAATCGTTACATCGCTTGTTGACTTACCATTCAGCGTTTTTGCTGGTTGTGAAGGAGGCTCTACTTCTGCTTTTCAAAGATGTACTCTTGTATATTTTCCTGTCTGTTTGCAGCCATTTTCATGTGAGTGTAAATGTTGAGTTTGACCACTTTGTCACAAGCACATGCAGAAAGGACCTGTTTATTGCAAAGCAACAGTGAGGCGTCACAATGCAGCCATATTGTTTGTTTAAACAACAAAACAAAGTAAATCCTTAGTGCTTACCTGTAATTAAATCCATTTCTTTTACAGAAGAGAAAATTAGATTAGCCATTATTATATGAAGATTTAAATTAATTCTTTACCAGATTGTTCTAATTTCACATGACATTGGAGCCGTCAGATCAGTTTGCATTTTAGAGGAGAAGCAAAGCAAATGGCAAATTTCAGCTAAACACATGCAATGACCTGCAAGGACAAAAAAAATCACTCTGAGGAGCTGTCTCAGCTGCCTACCATTGTATTGTCACCTTCCCCTGGGATAGACTAATTAACTATTCCTAACCACTGAGATTCATGTGCTGCTTTTTATACATTCCTTATCTCTGCTGTCATGAATAATTCATGCCAAACTGGAAATGTGAGACATAATTGTGCTTGAAAGTGCAGGGAAATTAGAGAGGACATCTTTCCTTGTCTTTGCTAAAACTTTGTGACCTGAAGTAAATACGGGATTGTTACGGCCCTTGGCCACTTGAGGCGGTGTAGGGTTATTTTCTTATGCAGGTTCAGCTGTGGGAGCACCCCTTCCTGATTGGCTGCCAGAAGACTGCATGAGGGCAGCCATACTATTGGACCAGCAGGAAGATGAACCAGCCAATCAGACGCTGACGAGCTCACCTGTTCCCTATATAAGACTCCTGGCAGCATTACTCCAGTGGGGCAGCTAATAGGAAGAGGTTCTGTGAAGCTGTTCCCCCTCGCTTGGTGTTTGCTATTGTTTGTGCAGTTTTTGGGAAGCTGCTGTTGATCATGATTGTTTGAGTAAATGTGCGACACTGCTCTTAGGTTGCTGTCTTGAGTGAGAAGCTAGTGTTTAGGAGGCTGGGCTCTCCTTTTGTGTGTATTTTCATTTTGTTCTCTCTG
>CAEGAE010052295.1:0-34419 GCA_903067095.1 Girardinus metallicus | reverse complement strand
TATAGCCTGCTGCTAGGCTTAGCCAGAGATGAAGGACCCCTGTTCTGTACCAGACCACTGACCTCTGAATGAGCCTGCAGGTGGGAAACAGCGACAAGGACGTCCAGCGTGATGTAACTCTGCTTTCATTAAACTAACCTTGTCGAACTACTTTTATATCCAAAATCCGTGCACAGTTGTTCTAAATAGGTTGTTGTTGTTGTTGTTGGGCGCTTGTGGACAGCTGATCATAATTTGCCGATAAAATAGTAATTTGTTCTGCAGACATCAAAATGAACCACCTGTGAATATTTACCTTATCTTGACACAACAGAGTCTACTTCAACTACTAAGCTAATGTAAAAAAGAAAAAAAAGGCATTAGTGATTTAATATTCATCCAAAACCATAGTTCAAAATAAAAAAAAACTATCTATTTGAGTTTTCTTCATCACCTCAGTGGTCTTCCTCCATCGCAGGACTATTTGCTGTGGAATCGCCTTGGAGCCACATTAGCGAACGGAGACCGGAGCGAAGAGGCAGTGGAGGCTTACACGCGAGCCCTCGAGCTGCATCCAGGGTTCATCAGGTCCCGCTACAACCTGGGCATCAGCTGCATCAACCTGGGGGCCCACAGGTGAGTCACCTCAGGCTGTGTGACAGAGAACAAATGAATATGTCCTGGTTTTATGCAGTGGACCACATACAACATGCAGCAGAAACCAGAAGCACTGTAAGAATAACATCAATTTCACTTTTCTCATTTTTGCTCCTTGGAGATGATCTTACTTTCCCCTCACTGTCTAATTGGCTAAATGTCTAAATTCTTTAAACACTTTTTTTTTTAGACAAATTAGCAAGATTTACAGTAACAAAATGGAAAAATATTTATAAATGTTTCTTCCAAAGTGCAGGATCACAAATTGTCAATCAACTACGGATAAATTAGCCTGCAAATACCAGCATTAAACCTTTTTAATTATGACAAGTTTTGACAATGTTTGATAAGATAACGACTATAAACCTTGCTGTCATAAATGATACCATGATGATACTATATTGATCATCTCTGAGTATTTAATGGATATCCCAGTGACATCTCTCCAAAGCGTTGAATTTCTTTCAATAACAGCAGAAAGGTTCAGTCAGCCATGTTTTAATTCCTGAAAACAAGGTTGACTGAATCAATTTTGTAAGCAAGTGAGTGTTTCATAGTTTTGATGGAGAGATGTACACAACTGACGAAAAATTAGGAACCATTCTCATGGATGAAAATTGAATGATTTTGTAATGTGGAACCACATTTCAGCCATAGAAGAAATATAATTTTTTGAGAAGCTGTAAAACATATTTGATTAACCACAGGTTAGACTTAGCTACTAAATAGTTAATTGTATTTAGTATGATTACTTTTCTTATTTATTTTTGTTATAAACAAGCAGCACCATTAGTCGCCAAGCAATCAGACAGTACCTGAACAAACTGTTTTCAGATTAATAGCAAAGAAAAAGCCAAACACTTGGCTTGGTGAGGAGAAGCAGTGACCTTTAGCATTTTGAGAGCAATTTATCTTCATGGTGACAAGCTGCAAATAACACTCTACAAAGGTTGAGAGCCTGCTTAAACCATCGATAACAATCAGAGTTTTGGTCTTTTGTCTGTCACTGAGCTAAGTAATGTATTTTAATATGTGTTGTTCAAATCTGATGAATACCAGTACAGCAACAAATGGCCAATTTTATAAATGGAGCTAAGCTGCAGTGCTAAAACTCTGACATTTGTATATATTAAGGTCTGAACTTTTTTTTCCTGTTAATATTAAGACACAGATAAAAACAGAATTAAAATGACAAATAAAATACCAGCAGAGAGCAACAGAAACTTATACATGTGGGGGAAAAGCGAACCTCATGCTGTCCACATAACCCTGTCTGAAACAAGACAGCTGGTAAATCAAAGTTGGTTTGCACGTCCTCACAAAACCATTTCTGTACGTTTGATTTCTGTCAGACTTCAATGTATTTTGTTGTTGCTTTATGTAGCTAAATAACCTTTTACTGCATCTACACCTGTAAGGTTTATTGCCGTATGTCCCTCCAAGGTTTCCATGTCTAGAGAGGGATTTTGCTCATCCTGCTTTAAAAAATAGATCTTGCGCATTATGATGTATCTGATGAGATTAGCGAATTCTTTCTCAATTTAGTTCTGACCATTGTCTGGGCCAAGCCAATACAAAAATACAGCTGGGCCAAATTTATTCTTTTGCAGCTCCTTCTGAAAGTTGAGGATCTGTCGATGTTGTTCCAGCTTCTATGCTCCCGCTGAAGAATAGCAGTCCCATAGCATGACGCCACCTCTGCTATGTTGCATTGTGGGAATGGTGTGCTCAAGATTATTTTTTACTGGAAAATAAACTTTTGATCTCAAGTGAACAGAGCAGCTTCTTGTTGCAAATCAAAAACAAGATTTTTTTTTATTGCTTTGTTTCAACAATCAGTGTTTTCTTTGCATTGATCCATGAAGGGCAGATTTGTGGACAGCACAATAGTTGTTATGACAACAGATTATCCCACCTGAGCTTTCTACAGCTCAGGTGGGAGTTATCATGAACCTGATTATTGTCCCTCATGCCTAATGTGTTATTTTATGTGAACAATAAGTTTATAGCTCAGTCATATGTTTATTCCATGTGGGATGGATGATAGATTACTGATTGGACAGTGTTCTGTCAAATGTTTTACTTTTTTCTAGAACTGCTACTGTAGTTCTTGATCTTTGTGAAATTGTTTGTTAAAAAAAGTATTTCTCTAACAAACTTCTGAGATCTTCTCAGAACTACTTGTGCAGAGAGGAAATACAATTTTTTAGTAATAAAGTGAATTTCAAAGGTAGCAGCTGATTCTGTTCGATTATATAGAGGAAAGAGGGTTGAATACAAACTTTATTTATATTAGTACAAAATATTTAAAATTTTAAGGCAAATTAATATTTTATGCAAGGCACCATATATTGTTATTCCTGTGACATAAACTAATCTCCGAGCCCTGCTTTTCATCATGCTAGTGTGACAAGCTAGAGATCACATCCTACTTATACAATTAAATCTCATTTTGGACATTTATTTATAACTTATTCAGAAAATGTAATAAACCGGACATAAACTCTGACAGTTTACACTGCGTGAAGTGACTTGTCCATTTTGTTTCCCCAGAGAGGCAGCCAGTAACTTCCTGACGGCTTTAAGTCTCCAGAGGAAAAGTCAGAGCGGTCAGCAGTCCCATCAGGTGATGTCTGGCAACATCTGGGCAGCTCTGAGGATAGCTTTATCTATGATGGACCAACCCGAACTCTTCCAGGCCGCAAACATTGGCGATCTGGATCTCCTGATGAGGGCCTTTAACTTGGACTTTTGAGTAATCGATGGACTACGCTCTGTCATTTGTTCTCTGATCTCTAGCCAGAAGCCAAAAGCCCAAAGTGCACATGGTTTGAGTTAACACACCACCGTGTGTGTTTAGTTTCTGCATATCAAAATGAACTAAAAAGGTCAAACCCTGTCATGTCTTCTTGCCCTAAATTTCTTGAGAGCAGTTCGGAGGGCCGCTTCTTCCAGGGGTTCGGATGGACTGCTTAGCGATGGAATTTGCACTGCAATTTGTGATTTCCCTAAAGAGCACAAGGGCGGGCGAAGATTGTATGAGCAATGCCTTAGAGGACGCATCAATTAAAACCGACTCATGCAGTGGAACAGAGGTGAGCCAGGAGTGACAGCCAGATTTAAGACTCCCACAGAGGAACCCTCACAAGCCATTTGCAGCATAAAATATGAGGTTTTGAGAGGAAGATCTGTTGACTCAGGACTGTCTCTCCCCCTCTCTGACGGATGGATCCAGTGAGCCGAACAATAAAGGCTGCACCTTGTAACCCCGGAGCTCTATATTGTCTTCCTGGCTTCATCTCCCCCTCTGTCAATGGAGACTTATTACTCTGCATCAAAAAAACCACAACAAACATTTTCAGAAACGGAGAGATTAGCATACTTATAGAAGTTTTCCCTTTGCACTTTTAGATGACTTCTTCTATCCAAGTGGAATGCGCAACCCAGGTTGTAAAGCCTTACTGAGATGCATGCGTCCAACATTATTTATTTACACTATTTTTATGGTGACAAGGTACAAAATATAACAGTCATTTTCAGACCGGTTTAAATTTCTTAACATAAGTGCTGTTCTTAGAACCTGTGCGATTTCTGATCCACTAATCTCTGTTCAGTTGTTTATATATTTATGCGGCTCGTATGTAATATTTGTTGCTTTCATGCTGACTGGCTGGAGGAATGCACACAGTGAGCGGGTAATATTGATTTGAATTGTCTTTTTTTTAAATCTTCCTCAGAGGGAAAAGTGGTTTTATTTCTAGAAACGTCTCGTCTCAGAGGCCCCTACAAAGAAACGCCTAATTTTTATTGATGCTGACTGTATTCCTTTCAATACAACATACTAGCATTAGATTAAAAGATGTGCATTTGCAAGCCAGGACCAAGACAGCAGCTTGGTAAATTTCCTTAATGTAGTCATTTGTATCTTTGCTGCTCCTTCTCCGGCAGCGAAGCTCATTCGTTTAATTAAACCAGTTACCCTCAGCCATCATGCATGATTTCAATATTTATAGAGGCCTGCTTAGAGTTGCACACATTTCCTATAAGGAAAAACAGATTTTACAAATAAATAAATGCTATTCAGAAGATCATTGTACATTATAAAATGCACTGATGCTCCTGCTTAAGATAAACCCTCTGTAGCACCTCTAAATATTTCTTATGATTTTCAGTTGTCAGCTTCCTTCTAGTCACAGTTTGAAAGTCACTGTGAGTTTAACGCCATGCTGCTTGCCGTGCGGCGGCGGAGTGAATGATAGATTATCTGCTGTGCGGTGCAGCTCGCTTTGGCGTTTATCGGTCGTGTCCACAGTCCAGGTGCGCTGCAGAAAGCTTTTCTTTTCTTTTTTTTCCTTCTTCTTATTGTCGGCTCCTATGCAAAAGGTCATGTTTCATGTTTGTCCCCGTCTGCCTCAGTGGAGCAAAGGGAAGTGTTAATTCTGTGTTTTGAATGAATGCTATCAGCGGGAACCAGAGACCAGAACCAGAACCATTCATCTTCCTAACAGTGCAGCTGGGATGACACACTCTGTGTTAGGAGGAGTGTTTTATCAGGCGGCTGGGGCAGAACAAACACAGACCAGCTGAAGTGCAGCATTGACACTGTATGAATCTGCAACATAATAATGCATCTGTGGCTGCAGCTGCACACACCAAATTCACAGCTGTAGACATTTTTTTTCTTCTGTCAGCTCACTTTTCTCTTTGTTTTTCATAAGTATTCACACTTGTCTCATTACAGCCACAAACATTTTCTTATGCACAAACAAAATTGTGTATCATTTTGAAAAGAAAGAAAACTGATAGATAGTTTTTGGTTATTTTTTTTTTTTACAAATTCAAATTAAAAAAGTGCAACATGCATTTGTCCTCAGGCCCCATAAGTCATTTCAGTGTAAAATCCCTTTTTACAAAGATTGCAGCTGCAAATCTTTTGGGCTTTTCTTTACCAGCTTTGAAAAGTTGCTAATTAGTCGGGTTGGATGGGAAACGTGTGTCTGCAACAACTTTTAAGTCATGCCACACAGTTGATGCAGGCATAGACTTTGACAGGGCCATTCTAATGCATAAATGCTTTTAGCAAATCATTCCATGGTATCTTTGGTGGTAGGTTTTGCAGTTTTGTTCTTTTTTATGATTGTCTTGTATTTAGTCTCCATTCACTCCGAAGAAGCATCAACGTATCCTGATCTTATGTCTTTCTTTCACTGTGACTGGCTTGTTGCCACTCTCTCACAAACACCAGTGCAACATATAAACAGAGTCTCCAGTCTGAGCTGTGACTCTCCTCTGAAGTCACGTTGGTCACCATGGCTGCTTTTCTGATCAATGCTCTCCCTCTCTGGCCGATGTGTTTTCGGGGGTCTGAATTGTTTTGCAGCTGGATCAAATAATTCCCCATGAGATGTTCAAATCTCCTGGGACAGTGCTTAAAAACCTCACCCTACTTTTAACTTACTTGATGCGTTGCTTCATTTCTAGGATGCTGTTTTTTCACTAACCTTTGAGGCCTTCACAGAACAGATGAATTTATTTAGAGAAGTTACACACAAGTGATCTATAAGTAAATTTGCGTCATGGGGTGTCAGCATAAATGGGCTTATGTTGTGTTATTTTGTGAAAATAACAAAAACATTTATTATTTTCGTTTGACTTCACCGACACGCAGAACACTGTGTTTGTTGTCTGTCTCATATAATCTGCGTACAATTCGATGAAGTTTGTGGCTGTACTGCAACAATTCTCAAAGATATTTGTTTTACTTTTGGACGGTAAGTAAAGTAAGTTTCACTTGAAAAGCAGCCACCTCCAACAAGGTGTTCAGTGGCCAACAACACTTTTAAGAGGAAATCACTTTAGGTGGATATCATTTGCTCACGGTGACATTTACATTACAGTTGAAAGTGAAGCAAAATTGTTTCATTTCAAAGAAGCATAGGAAATGCAGGCTGAATGTTTTATGCTTTGCAAAAGTAGCTTCTGGAAAGGTCTTACAGAAAATTAGGGGGCAAATTTATTCCTAACTTTACGTTCACAGAGGTTAGTACTCTTTTGGCAAGTTTAGTTTAGTTATACTTAGAAACTCATGGTGTTTTTATATATATTTGAAATACCTAATAATTTAGGAGTAAAGAGGGAGTTTTTAAACAGTTTCTGATGCACCAACTATTATTCATGTTGTTTTCATTTAATTAATGCGTAATCTCTTGTTTTGTGTAAAATCATCCCAAATCCAAATTATTCTCAGCAACTAAACTCTCCTTCAACAACCTGAAATGTTCACATTTTGCTTTAATTACAGCCTTTCCTCATTAACTCAGTGAAATCAACATGAGATACATTTTTTCCAGCACTTTGCTGCCCCAGTTTGGTTTAGCTTAGCTATAAAACAGACAACATTCTGGCATTTTGAGCGTTTTTTTTCCAGATTAGAACTAATTGGATTCTTAATGATACAAGCGTGGGATTACGAGCAAATGCACTGTGCAAATTGAAACATGCAGTAAAATTAATTAAATTTACTTTTTTCAGCTCAGTCAATTAATATATTGACTTGTTAGTTACTTTGTTATAAGATTAAGTTAAACACTAGTGATGGTCAACGGATGCTACTTCCAGAAATGTTTTCTCTCAAATCAAAAATGTAAATTTACCGATGTCATTTGTTATCTTCAGTTGCATCTTCTGGAAGTCTTTCTGGAAATAATTATAATAGTCAAAGAGCAACGTCCCAAGAACACATCTACAATAGTCAGATGTTGTGTGTGTGCACGAGTGTTTCTGTCTGCAGACATGAGTGCACGTTGTGTTTGGCTTCTAGATAAGCCTCTGTCCGTCATCATCCTGTCGTCTTTGTAATAGTTTTACTTGCTTTTAGAAAAGAAAAATATGTTCTCTGCAATCATTTTATACACACAACTTGTTTCCATTTGTCCTCTTTCTCAGCAGAACTGTAGAAAAACACCATGTTTGGGAATTTTGTTCATTTTTCAAATATTTTGGGCTTTCACTTTTTTATTTGAAAGAAAAAAAGGAGAAAGCTTTTAGCTCTGCCCTTAAAGTTAACATTTTTGTAGAATCAGGTACCTTCTCAGGTGACCTGAAGTAGCTTAGCTACTGAGGAACAACACGAGGAGATAGCATGTTAATTATGGCAAAGAATTATACCTTCATTTTAATGCATGTAGGTGCTTGCTTTTGCTGTCACAAATATATGTAACATTTAGGCATATGAAGAGGCTCCCTTGCAATATTTCTACAATGTACTGCAACCTTAGCATCGAACAATATCTATATATTCAGTATTTATTCAACACATGGTATGTTTTATGGCATAAAAGAAGAAGTGCAGGGCTCACGCAGAATAATGAGGATACAAAAAAACATTTTCATAAAAATCTAGGCTTAGATCATTTCCCTGCAGCAGTAGCTGATCATAGTTATTCCATTGAAATTTTGAAACTGCATCAGGGGGTAATTGATGTAGTGAACCCAACTTATAAAACTTTGCTTTTTGCCTCCGTTACTTTCTTATCTTGCCATGTTTGTTGCCGTATCTAAAAACACTTTTTGCTTTTCTATAAAGTTTGCATGTTGCTTTTGCTGTGACCTCTTTTAGTGTAGTGCAAGCTCATCGGGGCAATTACTAAATTACTACTGTTATTTATTTTTATTTTTTCTACTTAGCCCATTCCTGCCTCTCTGTTGAAAAACAAATAAACTTGTATCTCATTATATTGAAATGCATTGAATTGGCTCTGTGACATAAAGAGATGAGTGAAACAAGTTTGGCTTAATATAAAAAAAAACTTGATGTTGCAACATCATGGAGAAATACTTCAGAAGTGATTTTATAAATCTATTAATCCTACCAGTTTTGGAAGAAACCCACAATGTAAAATAAAAAAAGAGAATGGTAACCAGTTTGGCAGAGAAAAAAATAATTATGAGATAAAAGTTGTTTTGTTTTTTTAATCAAAGAGACAGAAATAGTCTTCCCTGCTTGTCAATACCTCTTGGAATAAAAGTTCAATTCTCTACATCAATCTGTGACCGCCTCCAAGTGGCCAAATAATTATTAGCCGATTTCTACCAGAAAATAGGTCACACCGTTTAGCTGTTGGAGCCACTTGAACCATTCTGCATGCTGTAGCATAGCATCACCAACAATGTCTTGCTGAAACATTTAAGTAGCATTTATGTCAAATTTGTAGCACTAGTGCCTATGTGTGTTGTATATCTCTTAGTTGCAACGCTCATGTGAAAGATTGTTTTTGACTTTTACAAAAGCTTTCTGGCATTTCTTTGTTTAACTGGAGATGAAATTACACTTTACGGTATCGGATGAGCAGGAAGCCACTAACAAGGCAGATATGCAATAGTGTGCCAGGGATTAGGGATTTAAAATTGTTGTACTAAAACGTAAAGTAAAACTGCAAAGCAGTTTATTACAATTATTTGAAATAATTTTACGTTCGTCCATTTACAGCTGTAATCATTGTTGCTTATTCTACTTAAGAGATTTAACACTTTTAAACACCTCTGTTTATGCTTTTCACGGAAAGAACAAAAGTTCACACATGTAACTAGAATAAAATTAAATGTACAGAAAGACATTTAAAAAAGCATCTACTTTAAGAAAGAATGCATTATATTACAAGATTAAGTTATTTTTTTACCTTTATTGAATAATGCATTTTTCTCATCTTTATTCTTTACTCTATATTTTATTAAGGCTCAAATGCATTTTATGTCTCCGTAGATGTAAAGAATCTGTACTTTAAAGATGTAATAATGTACGTGCTGGTTTTGTTGCAATGTAACTTTAAAGCATTTAAAAACGACTTAAAGCTGCCTGTAGGCCGGGGCTCATGAGCATCATTAACCCATGCTGTTACTTTGTTGCAACATGTATAATGATAGTTTGCTTTAGCAAATTTAATTGAAGCGTCACATATGGAGAAAAACTATATTTTGATGATTGAAACTAGAAATTATATACTTTCTATACATGCATCCATTTATTAAACCACTTATAATGCTTGTTACTGAACTTGTATAATCACAAGGAAAGCATTAGCACCTTTAACAACAACGTATGGAAGTAACCTTTTAAAATAAACTATTGTTATATATTTTCTGCTTGTCTGTCTTTTTTGGGGTACCTCAAGAATCTGTTCTCGGGCTACTTTTATCTGACATTATTTGATATCTGGCAATCGGTCTGAATGTCCTCCAGCTAAATGCAGAACAGACAGAAATCATGTGAGGTTAGAAACACAAAGGTTTGATGGACTAACACCTGAGTTTCAGCAAAATTCAACAAAAAAAAATAAAAATAAAAAAATCAGCCTGGTACCATTTCAAGAACATCACCAGAAAATGTGATTTCTTTAAGAAACAAGACTAAAAAAAATCTGGTTCAAGCTTTTCAGTTTGTTAATGCAATTGTGCATAAACTGTACAGGTCACTAAATAATCTCTGCTAACACTTTATTTGAAGGAGTGACACTGTCATAAGCGTGACATGACAGATGTCATGAAGATGAAGGAGTTCTCATCGATGTTTACGACTGTTGTCATGAAGTCTCATTCGGTAAACAGCCAATGCAAATTTGACCATTTTAATGAACTTTTCATGCAAAAGTTCATTAAAATTGTCTAATTGTCATTATTTACCAAATAATACAGAGTTTACATTTTAATGGACCTTTAATCCAACTTTTTGTGCAACTTTGCATTAAAAGTGTCATTATTTACTGAATGACACTTCATAAGTCGTAAACATTCATGAAGACTTCTTCATGTTTCAAATAAAGTATTACCTAATTTATTAGGCGGCAGCAGTTTATTCAAAATGAGTTAAATGTCCTGAGCGACACTAGAAAATTGGATGACATTATCCAGTCCTTAAATTGCTGCACTGGTTCTCCATCAGTGAAAAGGATGGAGTTATTATTATTTGCCTACATTGTAGTTTTATTTCTTATATGGTTATCTTTGCATACCTTTATGTGATGATTCGTGTTCTTAATGTGTATTTTATTCTTATTTTTAATTTGAATTTCCCTCTGTTTGAAATGAGCTCACTAGTAAAACTGCCCTGGTTTAAAGTAAAAAGAAGTCGTTTCAACAAATGTGGAGTTTATTAAATTACCCAAACGTCATAAAGTAAACAGTGCCACTGAATATACTGTACGGTATTCACGTACACTAAAGCCACATTTGGATTAACAGCTACATTTACAAAAGTAAAACAATTCCACAAATAAAAACTAAGGTAGTGGCACAGATCTTTTTGCAAAAAGGCAGCAGGGAGAAAAACAATTAACATGTTTGACATTTATGGAAGTGAAAAAAAAAAAAAGAAAATAGGATAAAAGCTGCAAAAGTACTATTGTACAATCCAAATAACTACATGTTGACCTTTAGTGCACATGCTGAATATGAAACTGTCGTCTTATTCAATTTGTAACAAACTGAATAAGAAGACAAGAAAGGAGTGAGCAGACGAAAAGCTGAAACGAGACAAGAATAAAAAAAATTAATAACAGTATCTATCCAGGAAAAAGAAGGGGCAGCAAAAAAGACAAACTTCAGCGCACAGGTGGACGTTTGTAACTGAACACAGCTGAGTGAGACAACAACCTCATCAGTCATCTGCTGATGAAGAGCAGCAGAAATGCAGGACTTGCATAGAGACTTTGAGTAATATTTCCTGCTGCATAGACAAGAAACACAGCAGCAGTTTCACTGAGAGGTGGAGATTTGATATGAGTTAAGATTTGTCCAGGGAGGTTTAGGCACAGTGTTGTTAAAGAGGAGCACAGTGAAAATTGAGATTGAGTATTTGTTAAAATAGCATTTACTCTGTAAAGATGGAATAGAAACAGCCTTTAGGTGATTATGAATGAAAGAAGCGTTTTTGTTTCTATTCCGTCATATTCCAACTACCAGCTAAAAATAGCGTTTTTGTTGCTGTTCTTATTCAAACTACTTTTTTTTCCCCTTTTTTACAAAACACTAATTAACATTGGCTAGTTGGCATCCATTTTTTCATGGGAACCATTATGTCAACAATTAAATGTAAAGATGGACTTGAGTTTTGGAGGATTAAAAAAAAAATACGTTACAACCCACAGATGTCAAAGTGAAGTTCTGCAAAGCAAACAAAGACATGTGACCATTCAGGAAATACATTCATCACTAGTGCGTCAAATAAAGAAGAATAAAATAAGACCTTCCAAACCCTAAATACTGAATTATATTTTGCTATCCAGGATCAATTTGAGAGTAAACTTTGAATTCTCAAGTCCTCCAGTTCAGGAGCCGCTGAGTGGCTGCTAAGCATGTCAGTGCACAAAACAAATGGCCAATGCTTTGAAATATTGCATTGTCTTTTGCTTGGATTCATAAAACAAAACCAGTTTCTATTCCAGTCAAAACTAAAGGACAACAAACCAGTGTGGGCCGGTATGAGATTCTGCTGGTTTGAGAAGGTTGTGGTAAAACACCGTGTCTTCAATGTGTTTAAAATAACAAAACACAAAATTATTCCCACTGCTGCTGCTAAAATAAATTATACTGATTTGTACTTTATTTACTGATTCACAGCCAATTCAATTTAAAAAAATGCCCTTTAAATTTAGTTTTTAAGTGCCTATTGCACAACATAAGCTGTTCTGCTCTTTATACTCTGTAAAGTATAACAAGATGATATTAGCTGGAAACTAACCTTTTGAAACCTTGACATATAAATCCCATGTCTACCAGACAGGGCATCCTAAATGTTGAAGAATCATTCAACTCATTTAGATTCAAATGAGTTGAATGATTTTTGCTGGTTTATGGGTTTTGAAGAGGAGGTCCTGTCCACAATGAGCACCATAAAGATTTACATTCGGCAACGCAAAAGCATGTGCAGCGTGTGCACCGCAGAGGAGACGCAGATCAGTGCGCAGCCTTCATCCCGGATTTAGTTGCAGTGCATATTTCTCCAGACGTGCTGCTCTGGGAGTCTGGACAACAGTTCAATAAATAACTACGAGAGTCTTCGCAAATTGGCAACAACTCAATGAAAACATTCATTTCACCTTTTTGGGTCACAGTCTGAATCTGTCGGGGTGATAAAGAAACCAAACTGCTGCAGGTGCACCTGGGCTCAAGTTTGCAGAGGAAGCAAATATTTTGCAATTTGGGCAAAAACAGTTTGAAAAGTTCAGGACTGAGAACTTTTATACGAGATGTAGTTGCAGCGCTGACCTAATATTTATTTAAACGGGCTTATACATGCTCCAATTGGGCATTCACGATATTAAATACTGTCACGGTTTAAGGAATAATTTCACTTCACTTGTGGGTGAATAGACATGTTATTCCACTTCTTTTGCATCAAGTGCAGAATTTTTTTTTTTTTTTATTTAAAAGTGCTTTTGGGGGTTTGGGAAGTCAGTCAGCGCAGAAGGAAACAGAAACATCTTGTTTCCGGGGCAGTTTTTAGCTGTAATCCAGCAAATAATTCTGTGTATTTACAGTCTAGGTAACATTTTAACCTTCCTTGTGCTTTCCTGAATCTGGAAGCGTCGAAGGTGTTTGGGGCGTTCCCTCAGCATCCAGAGTTGCCCCACAGTGAATGAATGGGACACATTTGTCGTATTTCCTGGCAAAATGCAAAGCCACCAACAGCACAGACATCACTTATGTTTTGTTGCAGAATCTGAGCATTTGTGGAGCGGAAGTGTAGCACTGCCATCCAAGCACACATTTATAAAATGTAGCAGTGTGAACGTACAGCACAGCAGCTGAAGGCAGAGAGGAGGAACAACCTGATTTGATATGTTGCATCGTTTTGTTTCCAGACCACTCCAGAAGTACAAATTGCACGCATCCCTGTGCACTTACTTTTTTTTTTTTTTTTTTTTTCCTTCCTTACCTCTCTCTCAACATAAACAATGAAATATACATTCAAAGCACAACAAATGCACAGAAAATAAGCACATCGCTTTCCTTTTTGGATCATTAATCCCAATTACGCCTGTGTGAGATGAGGATAAGGCAAGAAGCTGGTCTGTGAGGTTTCTTCCGTCGTTTCTGCTGTGGCTGTTGTTGCAGGTGTCTGCCAGTCTTTCCGGGTAAAAGACTGAAGCTCTTTAAAGACTGCAGGGAGGAGGGAGGCAGCGGTTTTAACTGCTCGAGAGGCGACGGTAAAAGTAGATGTAGCCCAAGTCCTTCGGAGGCCTTTCTGACAAACACACCTTGTGGTCGTTGTAGATCACCCACCTGAATGAAGAGGAGCGAAGATTATTCATTATACACACTGTTCAGAGCCACGGATACCACAAGATTAAATAGAATAAATAGAAAAAGTGAACAGACTTTTTCTCGTTCTTTGTGAGAAGATTGCTACTGACCTTCCCTCTTTTTTGATGTGACAAACATAATGCCCAGACATAGTGGAGGCTCCCATGTGGCTGATGATGGCAAACAGCTCATATCCTTAAGTGAAGAAAAGCCACAAACATGATAAGAAACAAACAAACACAGAAATGTTGCAACTTTTTAATCAAAAAAAAAAAAAAAAAGTCATTTCAAGGGTTATTAATGTCAGATTTTCTTGTGTATGTAATGCATGTCAGGAATATGATCACGTCGCTCCTACTATGCCAGAAAGCTTTTGCAAAATTTTACAAAAAAAAAATAAAAAATCTTACAAGTGCTGAAGATTTTTTTAAAAGATGCTTAAAAATTCCAAAATCTGATTACCTTTCCTTCACAGAAAGATCAAAAACAGACAGTGTGAGGCGCTTACGTCCTGGTCCATCTTTGACTCTCGGGCCTGACGTTTCTCTGTCTGGGGACAGCGTGGAGTCGCTGTGCGAGTTCATGTTGGAAAAGGCGTTGTCGTTGGGCTCCGTGTCTGCCATGTCAGAGAGCCCATCGCTCTCCTCCTCCTCTGGGTGGGTGAAGATCCAGTCGAGCGCTCGCTCAAGATTATTATTCTAGAAAATCATTAAAGGAGGCCAAGTTAAGAAAAAAATTTTTTTATATCAAGCCGTCTTTTTGTAAGCCAGTTTCACAGTCTCTGCAAATGAAACTGGTCATTTGACGCAGATTTTTAAAACACTTTCTGCACAGAAACTGAGCTACTGCTAATGCAGACATTAGCAGTAGCTAGCATAAGTATTCATGGACCAACTCCTCCCTCCTGAACCACCATCACCCACCTACTACTCTTACAAAGAGCTGCAATCTTAGAGCATGCTACCGACACTAGGATTAGAAATGTTTACTCTTCTAGTTTTGCCAATTTGTTGAATGCCCCATGATGAACACGATAAATGAGCAATCTTTCACTAGAGAAGTGGGAGGCTTCCACCTGTGATAAACTTCCCCCTGTTTGTTTTGAATCCAAAGCAGAGGTGTGACAGTTGGGGAATGAGAGTCTGGGGAACACATGTGGAGACGGCTTGGCTGATGGCATCTGTTTTTATCCCTCGGAGAGGTCTAGAGGTCTATGGGGTCAGATAAACGTGCCTCACGCTCAATATGGTCCGACAACAAACCAGCAGTGAGACCCCTCGCTGTTTCACACCTCCCTCCATCCCTGCCTCCCTGGGGATGAATATGCATTCTTTGTTTTCTCTCCACTTCAACAACAGCAGCAGCAGCGTGTCTGCCAGCGAGCTCTGTGGCTTTACTAATGATAAACAAGAAAGCCCGGCATCTATTTTTGCTTCCTACCAGCCGTCTGCGGGGCTATTTTTGCTGAGAGGGGCAGTTTGAAATATGAAACATGAAATGTGAGAATCAGAGGCCATTTGGAGGCTGGAGGAACTTGGAAATGGAGGTGGCATTCTCTGGGATCCATAAAATAAGTAAAAGCATTTCATTTATTCCACACCATTTGTGATTATGAACTGCTTTACCAGTTGTCTGACGTGTTCGTGTGTTCCTCTGTGCAACATGGAAAGTCTGTGCAACATGGAGGTGAGGGGAGGGGGACATTTGTGTGATGCAGGGACTATTTGTAAACACCATGTAGAGCAGACATCTTTAATCACTCTGACATGTAGGACCGAATAAATCCGCACCTTGGAAAGTGAACAAGTAGGGCAGCCAGAGCCTTTTATGACTTACAGAGTTCCCTTTTCATCGTCTCGCTCCGTCTTTGTCCTCTTTTCAAATGCCACTTCACTTCCTGCCCTCCTCCTGCTTTTTCCCCCTCTTTAACCTAAGCTCCAGTTTCTTTTAAGCTTCTGGAAAGTGTTTCCTTGTGGTGCCAAACAGTTGTTACAGATGTGCTTTTAGCCCTTGGTACCCCTGAGACACTCAGCACACGGCCCCTTTCCCATCCCCTTTCTTGCTCAAGTCTGACTATTTCCACTTCCTTTCAAACTATCAGCAGTCTGCATGAGAGGCAGACGAAGGGCCATCCACCTAAGATTTCTCCTCTTTAAGCAGGTCAGACGTGACGGCCGTGCCTGCCCACGCTGAGACAGCTCAGCTCTGCGTGTTTCCGGCTAAAATAACTCACTTTTCACACTGCAGAGATGTGCAAAGCTGATGGTCATAGCACAAAAGACTTACAGCTGTAACTGCAGAGGAAAGTGGTTCTACAAAGTATTGTCAACTGAAGGCTGAATACACACTTGAAACATTTGATAGATTTGTATTCTCAAACATATTTATTGGTCTATCACACAATATTCCAATAAAATACAAAAACAAAAGTTTGCGTTTGAAACATGAGGAAATAGTGGATACAAAAACTTTTCTCATGCCCTGTATTCACATCTAACAAACTGTGGCTAAGAATATGTCATCGGTCTCTATGAGGTTTGTTTACAAGCAATATTAGTCCGATATGCACAAAGAAAGAACGTATTATTTAAGTCCAGTAGGAGCAAAGGAAGGAAAAGAAGCACAGTAAGCAGATGACTGACCGTGGCTTTGAGAGCGCGGATGCTGTGATTGCGAGGAAAGCCCATCGAGGTGAGGATGGCGACGCTCTCCTCGGGCGGCAAGTTGTCCAGTGGCGTCGCCCCCATGGGGCTGTCACTGGTAGAGGGGAGAGGATCCATCATTGAGGGCAAAGTGAGAGGTTCAGCAAAGTCTGCAAAAACAGAGGAAGATCATTTAAAAAAAGAATAGAGAGTATTTATTATTACCGGGAACATAGAAATAACACTTCAAGTCCTTGATGAAAGCCAACCAGTTTCACAGACTTGTGATTTATTAGAAGGAGGAATAAAATAAAGACGAAAAAGGAAGGTGGATAAAAAGTATCAGGAGGTAACATCTGCTTTGTGAATCTGATGACAAATTAACCAGACAGCACATACAAAATGTGTGCATAAAACTGCACACATTTTGTAGACATATATGAATGTTCACGCTGGCAACCTGTCCAGGTTGTACCCCGCCTGTTGCTCAATGACTGGCAGAAATAGGCAAAACAAGCAGGTGGAGAAGCTGGATGGATGGAGATTTCATGCTGCAAATTTACCTAATGTTAATGCGGCTCTTAGCGGCACCCATCATTTTTTTCCTGCCACTGTGACCCTTCGGTTGTTGTGCTTGTGTGTTGCTTGGAAACCAATCTGCAAAATGCTCTAGTGGTTATTTTTTATATCAAATTATTTGTGAGGAAAAAGGCAGAGATTTGGCCCACCTGGAATACATAAAAACATTTCAGATTTAACCCTGAAAAAAAAGATGGTTTCCAGGTCTTTTATGGCAAATTAAATCGCACCACAATATCCTTCAACCACAAAACAAGGACACTTCTAATAGATACTCTTGAACTGGTATTAGACAGAGCCTCTATTATAGTCATTGCCATAAATGAAAATGCAGAACATTATCTTCCAGGACCATTTTCCATCTCGGCCTTGTGGTCCTGCGTCCATACCAGTAATAATCAAGTTGTTTTTATTCACATAAAAATGGGCATCTTCAAGATGTTATCATTATAGCTGGGTCAGGAAACCATACTTTAATGGCCCACTGTAAACATGCTTCAATATTTTCTAAAAACTAATTCAGGAATAAATCAAATATAACAGACTGACCCTGGCTGCATGCAGCTCTTATGAAGAGAATAGACTGTCTAAAAGCAAGACAGTCAACTAGTAGCTGTAGAGAAAGCGTGCATTAGCTCTTTTTGTAAACAAGCTTACTTCTGCAGATAGACTGTTGAAATTGAAATATCTCAACCTGGTTTGTAAATTACTCATAAACAGGAACACAAAGTGCCCACTTCATTGTTCTCCCTACTTCACGTCTTATGGAGTGTTCGACATACAAGTAATCATTGCATTCTTACCCAAAATAAATGAATATCACATGTGCTTACAGTACCAGAAGAAACTTCTTTTGTATCTAAACAACAAATATTTACAGGGAAAAAAATTTATTAATTTATAAGATCATGCAATGCTAAATTGGTTAAGTTCAACCCCACAGAGAAAGACTCTATCTCTCCGCCTGCACTTCACTTCTTGACGGTTTTCTAAAAAGTTTCCATGAACAAATGAAATTGCATTCAAAAATAGTGTGTTTAATGTCAGCAGCCCTCAGCATTCCCATAATAAGTTAATAAGACCAAATGCATTTGGAGCAGTGCATTTTCTTTTCCAGAAGACATTTGGTCTAAATTTACAAACAGTAAGGAAACTTAAGTGCTATTTTTCTTGACAAACTAGGACATTTCCTCTGTAAACTGAAAAATGCTAGAAGATGTAGCTTTTCTGTGACTCACTGAACAATCATTTAGTTTTCTCTGAGGATTTGGTCATCCTCTCCAAAATGTTGGTCAAGAACATGCATACTGCTCGCCTAATGATGCTCTTACATTGTCTTGTTGAAACATCCATTTTGGCAGCATTTGTTCTTCGGGTATAAGGCAACATGTATCATGATGTTTTCAAACTGATCCATGATACTTGCTGTGAGCAAAAAAGCCTCTGCATCACAATCTGGAGGAAAAAAAATCCCTAGATCCAAAAATAAAAGTCTTTTACCCCTAAGGTGTGTTGTTTTCCAGCGATAGGACCTTTTGCAGTGGCTCCTTGGCAAAAACTTGGTTTCACACTGTTAGTTATTACAGCACCAACAGGAAACTCTTGACATTCTTCTGGCTGATCGTTGGATGTTTCAGCTGTTCTATCATCTATTTCAATTATAATTTCTCTTCACTTCATATTGTTTTTTCTGCCTTTGGTTTCCATTTTGAAGTATTTGCGATCATTTTAGCTAAGCCTACAATTGTCTACATTTTCATATATTTTTTATCTAAAAAATAAATAAATACATGAAAAAAATCAGATTTTTGCAGCACTCGTCCCCTTTTTTGTAGGGCACATCTCTGCAGGATTTAATATTGCTTGACATTTATTAATAAAGCTACAAAAAGTGTGTGGAAATAAAAGCTAATGTGGTTAAACATCTTGTTAACTACCAAAGTTTTCAGGCTCAAAAACTTGTAAAAAGATGTACAACTTTCTTCTGGGAAAACATTTTGAAGAATCTGAAGTACTACTGGTGAGAAAAAGGCTAATCAAAAAGAAGAAAGCTGAGAAAGAATAAAACTTTATGAAGTACACTTGAACAGCTGATCCTGCTGATATTACGGCATCTGAATGCAGCCATTTTGCAGATGCATTAGTCCCATTTAAAGACTAACTGGCAGGAGGCTGCTCTAATTTCCATCTACTGTACAAAGGCTCTTTACATCCAGCAAGGGAAATAAAAAGTGACACGCGTCGACGCCTTGGGGGAACAGCTTCACTGCTGAGCAGCTCAGATACTCTGGGTCGATTTCCACTAAGTTTTTGTTGAGGATCAGTAATATACAGCCATTCACAGATAAACACTTGCAGCCCAGAAGTGAAGATTGTCTGAAACAGTGTCGGGTTTCTGTGTATACAGAGTAGAAAAACAGTAGATGTGACTTGTCTGTCAGTTTAAATTACCTCTGTGCTCTAAAGGTCCCTAATAAATAAAGTTCTGCCTTTTTTCTGCTCCTCTCTGCACCCTCTGAAAGCCTGTAGACCCTGTTTAAAATTACTGCACAATAACTTTAAACAGAGTTTTAGATGCAGTTGTTTGGGTCTTAAGTTCCTCAGGCTTCGGTTTCCCCTCAATAATAACTCAAAACTTCCAGAGAAATCTTTTGCAGGCTTTTGATCTTATGACTCCTCATCTAATTTTGATGGTGTGCGATTAATTTTTCCACATATTTGCTGGCAATAGACTGCATAAACACTTTATTTCTTGGGTAGCTTTCAAATTGGATGTTCATAAACCCCACAATTTGAGGATAAAATAAAATCTTATGTTATTAGTCAACTCTGCTCCATCACTAATTGTGCATTTCATTAACAGAAGAGTAAAATCTACAAAAAGACGTAGAAGGTGGAGCCTTAATTTAAAACATAAGAGAGCTTATAAAAATCTATACACCGTCCTTTGAAAATTTGCAGCATTTTATTTCTGTACATACTCCAATAGTAGGTTTTTATTATTTTTATACCCCTTAAAAATCCTTTTTTTCTGAAGGCTGGTGAACATTCATATATGTCTACATGTTTTTTATGGCATTTTTACAAGATATCTAATATATGATATGGCTTTGGTGCAACTGAAATATTGTCACAGTTGTAAGATTAAATAGTAAATCACTAAATTTGCTGGCTAATGTTTGATAATCACTGATTTGTCAAAAAAATGTTTTCAGTTAAACCGCTTAAACAGAATTAGCAGAAAAAACTAATTAATTTTATAAAGTCAGAAATAAAGCAAAATTTCTTGTTTTTGTGTCTATGTATTTTTTTAATTAACTTGCTACCATTAGAAAGGTTCCCTCCTAAATGTCTCATATATGAGCAATAATATTTAGGCCCACTAACTTTTGAAATATGTCAAAAGACTTTTTTAAAAACTGCTGTCGGCCTAAAGGAGCTTGCTCAGTTTCTGTCAGACACTCCCCCTCAGCACCATGCTGCCATGCTCTGTGAGGCATTGCTGCCTTACCAGGCTCCTCCATGTGGGCTATGATCCAGTTGAAAGCCATCTCTGGGCCCATGTTTCCTGTGTAGTACACCGCCTTCCTGCAGGCCTCCAGTGGAAAACCCATCTCTGCCAGCTGCATAACGGCGCCTTCATCTATCTCCGGAGCTGTGGTCGAAATAAACCAACATCAAAACAACACCTTAGCATGCACTCACCGATTCAGCAGTAACGGTAACCCTCTCTCTCTGGGACTCGTTAGACAAAAGGACCAGAGGAGAATCGGGTCCGGCGAGGCATATTTGCCCAGGTAAGATTTATCAGAGAGAGAAATGAGCCTGGCTAAAATAAGCAGAGCTACATTCAAAAAAAGTTAAGTTTGCCTGAAAGTACAGAGCACCTGCAGCACCTGCTCAGGTACTGGAGGCATTCATCACAGCTGTCTAAGGGAAAATACACTTTCCAAAGCAATAACTTACATGCATCTAACACATTTGTTCAAAGAGTGTGACTCAAAAGAGAAATAAATACTCACAGTCAGTTGAGCTCATGGAGTTATCTGGAGAAAAGGAGGAGAATGATTGCTTACAGGTAGCAGGTAGTGATCAATAATCACAAGTTGTGCTTTTTGTTTCAGCTCAGACAATGCCACAGGAAGAGTAAAGCTATAAAGGATTTACAGACGTTCCCTAAATGCCTCACATCCATAAAGTTGTGTAAGCTTATCACACACACATACCTCTCCTCACTGCTTTAAACACTGCAAAAAACACAAAATCTTAGCAAGTAATTTTGGTCTAGTTTCTAATGCAAATATCTAATTACACCTATAATAAGACAAATTAACTTAAAAGTAAGTTTTAAGTATACGCTTGTAACATATGAGCTTGTTTTAAGTAAATAATTCCTTACTATTGATGAAAACGTACTAGTTCCAGTGGCAGATAAATTAGTTTATAATTGCGATGCGACGCTTCGTCTGCACAAAGCAGATGCTTTGCAGATGAAGCAGTCCCTGCATTATTTCGTGTGATTTGTGCTCATTCACTCCAGAGAAAGTATTTATTTTGACAGTCATTTGTACAGTAAAGTACATGCACTCAATAGTTTTTAGGCCCCTAAGGAAGAACAGGTCCTTGGACTCGTCTCCTGCATAGATTCTCTGAGGTTTAGCTCAGGCCAGCTGGTGATGGTCATCAGAGCAGGCATTGGTACCTTTAGCACTTTTTGGCAGGTGCTAAGTCCTCCTGGAAAATGAACTCATGTTCTCCTCTAATGAAAAAGCCTCGTGGAGATGCAGAAGTGCTCTAAAGTGCCCTGGTTGATTGTTCTGCTGACTTTGAAAATAAACCCAGTGGACCAGCACCAGCACATCAGATGGCTCCCTGAACCATGACTGGATGTAGAAACCTCACTCTGGACCTCAAACAGCTTGTATTATGTACCTCTCCGCTCTTCCTCCAGACTGTCAGACCTTTTCCAGTGAAATATAAAATGTACTTTCATGTGCCCATTTCCTCTTAGCTCAGGCAGAACTTCAGCTGTAGTCCACATTATTTTAATCTTCTCCCAAACTTTTCAAAGGACTTTGCTTCAAAATCCTCTCAAGGCTGTAGTTAACATTTATGCTTTTATAGCTCTTTCCACTTTTTCATTTTTCTCAACTCTTCATTAATATCCTAACATGCATCACTCAGAACAGCCAGTTTCTTTTGCAATGACCTTTTGTGACTTACCATCCTCGTGGAAGCTATTGACAACTTAAGCTGGCAGTCTTTCCAATAATTATGTGGCCCTTCACATGACCATAATGCAAAATTTCTACATGAATTTTCTTTTTTTTTAACCAATATTCGTGTTCAAAATTGTAACTTTTAGGGAAACAGAGCTTTAGGTTTTTGTTAGATAAAAATAATGATTACATTATCACAATAAATATCACAATTAAAAATGATAAATCTGTGAAATCACATATGGAGTTTCATTTTTTTAAACTAAATTACTGAAATAAAATAACTTTTCATCATATTCATATATTTTCCTGCTACAACTCATTAAAAGAAATTAAGATTCCCAAGCCACATACAAAATAACATTGTTGTTCTGTTGCCATCTTCATGTGTAATAAAATTGTTCTGTACATATTCTTCCTGTGCAATCTACATAGGTAAAACACACCGTCCTTTGAAAAGGGAACTGTTGTGCTCCTATCCTCTGCTACACGTTAATTTAGTTACAAATGAAATATTAGTTATAACAAAACAGTTTACATATTTCTTCTTGTGGCTTATTTTCATATTTAAATGCAAAAAGAAAAAGAAAAGATGAACTCAGAAATCAATATCTTAAGTGTTTGCTATTAAAAGGTCCTTTCACTAGTTTGATGTATTAAAACAAAAATATTGAAGCAAAACAACTAATTTCTGTTTTTCTCCCCCCAAATGGTCTGAAATATTTTAGCACACAACTGATTAACAGACTGATGAGCAATATTGTGGCTCAGTCAGGATACAAGAAAAAATATTTGTGGACCGCGGTGTAATCAGTGCGAAGCATTGATGCATTTGGAGACAAAAAGGGTGACCAATCATTCATCACTGCCAACTCCAGCCAGATGGGATAATGAACCAGCAGCAAATAAAAATTCACAATATTAATATGAAATAAGCAAATATAGGAGCACATTCAAAAACAGCAAGTTATTTGCTCTGATCTCTTTTCATTTCACAGTCTTAATCAGATTAAATACAAGAAGAATGTTATTGCAACCTTGCATAAACACATTTGAACAGAAAACTCAGAGAAAATAACATTGAAATAAACTTACTCAAATGAGAAAAATGTTTTATAAGTGTGGTCACCATTTTTGTGGTCCTGTTGTCAAATTGCGAGATTGATTTCTGAATATGCATCCATTGAATTGTAAATCTGGTCAATGTGAGGCAAGTAAAGGGCATATAAATATTGGCAAAAAATTAAGGCTAAAAGTATTTTGTGTTTTTAAATCCAGCTTGGTGAGAAATTACGGTTTGTGCAAATGTAAGTTTTCTTTTTGAACACTTTGTTTGGTCACAATCAGTGCAATGCAAAATAAGTGAGCCAAAACTGTGCACTTAGACATGTGAAGGCTTTTCTACACATTCTGTTTGTACAGAGCTGTGAATAAAGAACAAATTTCTTTTGTTTGTTTTTTTGTCACAAATATATTTCAGATATATTTCAAACAGTTTATATAACAAACATGGTCTGATTAAAAACATAAAGCCTGGCTCAAACCACTTAATTTATTAAGGGGAAAAAATGATCTAACTTTCTTTGAAGAAAGCAACCAATAAATAAATTGCTAAAGGTTTAAATATTCATGGCAGTGAATCTCCAATTAGGTGTTCCAAAAAAATGCCCAAAACGAGATCCTAAAAGAAGGATACTTTTTCTTTTCTTAGACATTTTACATTAGAAACCTCGATTAAGAAGTACAGAACATTTTTGGCACAGTTTTGTGCCCATACATAATGACCAATATCGTGTTGCCGTCAGTTCTCTCTCTATCTGCCGTATTTCTTCTACAATATTAGGAACACACCAACAATTTCAAGTAATTAACTTTTCAACAGAATGTGGATTGAAGAAAAAAAAGATTAAATTAAGTCTCATAAAGTAAGTCTGGTTAAGCAAAGTTTCTAGAAAAGTGGAACCAGCATTTCCTCCAAAACATAGCAGCATTTTTCAGTGTCTGTTCTCCAATAGCCCGGTGTTGTACATTACAAAAGTCTCACATGAAATAAACATGACTTTCAGCACAACAACCTTAATTGACTGAGCATTTCCCTCCCCTGAGATTCTCATTGAATGTGTACTTAGGAGAGAACTGGGGTAGCTTTGAGCAGAATATCATACTGAAGACAATTTCACAGATGACAGGGCTTGAAAAATACTCCACATGAAGAATCTATGGTATTTGCTTTTAACAACTTTCATTGAAGTTTCTTCTCAAAACAACTGGAAGTTGTAACTTTGTTGGACAAAAAAAGAGTCACAACTTGTGACTCAACAAAGGCACAAAAATTGGTTTGGCCAAATAGAAGCGCAGGCGCTCAGGGAAAACGCTGCCCTTTAACAACACGAATAGGACTGTGAAATTGAAAATGCAGGGCCAAAAATGCCCCAAGTTGTAAAGAGTGCCATTTAGCATTTTCTTCAACGAGTTCATGCATCACCACCGACGCTGCTGTGGGCCATTGCTTGTAAATCAAGGGAGACCCCTGTCAGTGAAGTGAGGCTGAGAAAAATGGACTACTATTCCACAACTCCGCTCCACAAAAAACTGGTACATCGTAGAAGATGTATAAACCTGAACACAAAGAGTTATGTTCTTTATCTTTCAGTTTAAGACTTTTAAACAGACTGTTAAGTCACCAATTGCATGTTTAAATATTTACATTCTGTTAAATGTAAATATAAGAGAATGATAGAAATAATGGATTTTCTATATATTTAAAATAGATAGCAATATCTTAACATCAGTAACAATAAAAACATTGAATAAAACTCCTTGCAAATGTTTTTAACTCATAATTTGCAAAACCATATTCTGCTTGCTTTACAGAAGTTTCCAAATGGTCAAACTGTGGCCTGGATGAACAAAGAAGGATATATTTTTATAGTATGCATATTTTTTCAGTAATACTCTCTGTAATACAGTGGGGCTCTGTTGGCTTTCTTTTTCTCTGAAGTATTTTACAAAAAAAAACAAAAAAAAAACATCTGAATTATCCAGAATTATATTTGTATCCTTGATTATTTACATTCTGTACTTAATCTTACTTTTTTCTTGGTGAGAAGGTTTTAACTGAGCCAGAACCAAATACTAGAGTTTGTATTTATTGTAAGTGTACAAAACAACAAAGAAAGGTTTTTTTTTTTTAGCTCAAAACAGAGTAAAACCTTTTAGCCATATTGGTCAGTATCATACCTCTGGTGTCTTCTGGTAAAACAATGGGAGGCATGAGATCCGGCAGCTCCTCTTCGCCCGCCTGCAGCCCTGTGGCTCGGAGCCGGCTCAGGTCCAAGAAGTCTGGAACATCGATGGCCAGGTCTGTAAAACCGAACATGCACACTGGTGTCAGCTGAGGAGATTCATTAACAACTATGTTTGGCAGGTCGCTAGACACCATAAATATTTTCACACAATAGCAATAACAAACATGTCTGTGTCTGTAATAAAATTTATGCTTTCAACAGTGTTGATGAATATGGATGATGAAAAAAAATAGTTTATCTTCAAACTGCAGGTGAATTATTTATGAATTTGCATTAGTTTGTCAGACATGTAAATGCGTTGCGAAATGCAGTTTGATGCTGCCCTCTGCTGGTTATTTTTGGTATTACAACACTTAAGGAATCTCAGTTTCTGCTCCCATTAATCACTATAAGGCCATAGCTTAATTACCAAGCTTCTTTGGCACCCAGTCAACACCGAAGGTGAATTTCTTGATCTGCACAACAAGATACTCTGGGAACGAGGCAAAGCGGGAAGTTCTGGGAACAAATGTTGAAAAGGATTTGGATAAAAAAACAAGCAGTAAATGAAAGACAATAATGAAGTGATTTTATAAGGTGTATGTCTGATTACTTGACTCCAGCTGACTTGGCCTGCAACGCTGAACTCCAGAAATCGGGGACGTTTTCGGGCTCCATAAAGGCCTGAAGGCAGGCTGTGAAAGGGATCCGTGCTCGCACCGGTTCAGGAGGAGCCCGCATGTTCTCCTCGGCTTCTTTCCGCTTGACCTCATATGCAAGCAACTCCTCTGGAAAAATCAGAGTTCAATGTGAGAGGAATTGTTAGTAAACATAACATAAACACAGAGATTCAAATATTGTAAAACAAAATCTGTTATTACAGTGGAAATTTGAAGCTAGTTACATAAAACAGCACATAAATGTCCCCCTCAATTCAGAACCAAAGATCTCTCAATCCTGAACGTGCATGTAAAGGTGCATGTCTGTAAGACTTTATATAGACCCTTCTGCCATGAGATTCTTCAAATTTATATCCTAGAATACATCTTTGGTATAAATTTTCGAATATAGTTTGAGTAATGAATTGCACAGGCAGTTCAAACCAGGACCAATCATTCGTTTTTGCTTACGTATGTTTGAAAGCCCAAATGAAATTTGATGGACGGGCTCATTCATGCAATAACAGCCACTGTCTGTACCTCTATTCGTCGCAGCTTCTATGGGAGCCGGTAGCTGGATGCAGTAGTCGACCCGCTGAGTGTAACGAACCCGCCGAGTCTGACAGCACTGAATTCTCTCCTCCACCAAGAAACGAAACGAGTCGCTTGGATTCTCTGAACCAGCACTATTTCTCTGAAAAAAACAAATCAAGAAAAAATATATAAGCCCACACAGACATAGTTTTACTAATATGTAAAAGCTAATGAGCTGAACCTTTGTCATTCGTGATAGAAGATTACAAAACCAGCAAATTAGAGCATAAATTATATACAGGCAGAAAATTTTTAAATCTTAAAAGGAATAAGACATAAGTCATTATTGGGCTTTCAATTGTAAACAACACTTCTCTGGAACAAAAAGTGAACAGTTTAATACCATCTAGAAAACGTGCGTGAACTCCCACACAAGTAGGGAGAAAATTTCTGCTCATCCACCAAAAACAATGTTTGTCTCAAGATTATAAAAAAAAATTAAATCCTGTATTTAAGAGAAGGAAGAATCCAAAGCTGAGAGAAGATACACAACACAGTTCACACTACTGGTATGACCAATAGCTCAGGCTGATCCAGGTTGAGGTTATTGATTTGACCTCCAGTATAATACTAGTAGTATGATTGGACTGGAGCTGCAACGGGAGCTGTTCAAAGCACTTTGCTTTGTTTTACCAATAATTGGCAACATCATCTTTTTTTTTCTCAGTTTCTGAACAACTGACTTCAGAGGTTGCCTGATTATTCTGACTTTCGCCTTAGTTTGAAGTGACCTTTTAACCAAAAAGCACAAGTCATCAGATTGATGTTTGACAGCTACATGATAGAAGAACAAGTTCCTCATGAGTAAAACCAGGTGGAATAATGTGCAAAAAAGTGGCACAAATAACATGTGGCACCATAATATCAAGTATTAGAGTGACAGTTATTTGCAGAAAGTCAAAGGCTAATGCCAGCAGTGTATTGACAATGAGCGAATTAGAAAACATGTCTATGAGAATGCTTCTGCTTCAAGTCAGTGTTTTCTTTCTGTAGTCATTCCTCACTGTGGTGAATTACAGATAAATGTGTCTCACACAGAACACTTTTAAATCCTTCCAAAGGGTGCCGGTTTGTTACGTTTTCAAGGTACCGCACCCACAACAGCATTTCTCCTGACTTCCTCCTCTCTGGATAGATGTAAATTATGTTCACAGTATGAAGCTAAATTTTAGCTAGAAACTTTGCCATTACAACACCCAATATCACCCTTCTGCTTCTTTTGGCTTAATTCAATTTTCATGTAATGCTCCATCGCAGATGTAGAAATGACTATAATTATTATGCACTACAAGTTTGGCCACATATGAGCGGGAACAACTCCTTGTTCAACACACCTGAATCAAATGAATAGTTCATTACCAGGCCTCCTCAGACTAATGACATGCTGAAGAGGTAATTTATATTTCTGCTGTGCTGGACATCTAAAACGTGCAGGTGTTTTAGATGTGTGTAAATACTTTAGTCTACTGTACTTAGATCACAGAGCAATGTCACTTAATCTCAAATTTATCTTTAAATTTTGACAGACTTGCATCTTTTTATTAGCACAACCAATTATTTTGTGGAGCTGCTCAGGTCTCCAGTGCCAACATAGGCTGCGGTCACTGGGGTTTTTATTTGAGGGCTGTATGAAAGGTAAACCAGTCTGAATGACTGTGGACTATTGGCAATGCAAGACTTCTATTCTAAGAAGCTACAGAAATACACAAGCTATAATTTCACCCAGGCCCAGCTTGTAGGGTGACTGATGGTTGTGGCTTTAGTCTGGTTATCTGCCTGCATAAACCAAGGAGTCTTTTACAGACAGCTTCAAAAAATATCAGCAACTGGTTTAAAAGGAGAGTTTAAGAATTGTTTAAGAAGTTCTACATATACTGAGAAATCATGAGAATTTTTAGCAAAGGGAGAAAGAAGTTGATGTATTTAATTAATTCAAACAGGATAGTAGTGTTAGGTCCTTTTTGGGGGCTTGATTATGTCTGATAACCAGGATATTTAAGAAAGCATTTTCTCACCACTACATGTAACTGATATCAATGAACATAAATAAACCCTGCATGAGAAAAACTCATTTAAAGATTTTTATACTGCATGTATGAGCTGACCTTGGAGGTTCTGAACTCTTTTGTTGAAACCAGCAAGAACCAGTCAAAAAGGTTTGAAACATCAGAACAAAGTTTAGTTTAACAACTTTTTCAAAAAAAAAGCATGTTTTTTGTTCAATTTGTGAAAAGAACAAAATAAAAAATAAATAGTGTATGTGGCTGACTATATTATGAACTGTTCATAGCAATCTGTTTGCAACAGCTCAAACATAATTTTGCATCAAAACCTCTTTGTGGCATCACTCTAGTGGTGGTTTCTGGTAATGCTTTGTTCCGTTTGTCCTCCACTGCGACGGACAGGAAGTTAGCTGGTATACGATTGCAAACGCACTTTATATCTGTGTATGCAGAAGGGATTGATTCACTTACTTCCACCAGATTGATAAGGTGCAGGAAGAACTCATGGGCATCTTGTTGCCTGTTGGAGGAAAACTCTGGGTGTCCCCTGCTGACCAATGCCTTGAGCATTCGGGGAGAGATTCCCCTCTGTTGGTGCTGCAATGACAAAAAACAAAATATTGGAAGAGTCACGCACACCGACTGTTCATGAGAAATCACCTTTCTCAAAGGTGAAATTATGACACTAAAACTATCTAAAAAAATAGTAATGATTTTGTTAAATTGTTCTGAAATGAGGCATAAGGTCTAGACAAGGTGCCAGAAACCTCTTTGTGTTAACTAAAATTATGGTTTTGGATGCACTCACCACTAAGAAAATGTGACAAGATGCAAGTATTCAATCACAGCCTTAAAAGTGAACACTTAGCTCAATCTTATATTTGTTTGTTAGCTTGCATAATAATCCTTAAATACTCTTTTCACCACATTAAAAAGGGTAAAAGTTTGAATTATCTTTTAAGTCAACCTGATAATGTCACTGGACAGATGGTTCACTTGTCTTTTACTGTGGTGAGAGAATACTTCTGCTACTCATGTGGGTTACATTTACAGAATATATTTTCTGAACAAAATTAAACAAATACATTTCAGTTGTGCTTATAATGTTGCTGCAGATTTAAAGTAAAATTACTTACAGCTAGATTCTGTTTATTAATTAGGTACCTCCTGAAGGCATTGGCTGCAGTGTCAGACAGATTCCACAATTTTTTTTTGTAAAATATACTTCCTTTTTCTTCCACTTAATTTTACACTGGTTTATCACATAAAACACATTGAAGTTTGGGCTTTCAAAGTGACAAACCAGTACTTGGGGCATTCATTCTCACAGCAAACAAGTCCATATCTCAACATGTCAAAATGTCCCATCATCATCATCAGTAAATTTAGAAAGCCAGGTTAATGATATATATGTGATTGCACTGGTTAAGAATCCCTCTGTGCAAACTGAGCACAGCGTATCAGCACAAGTCCACCGCCTTTTCCTCTCAGCTGTCAAGACGTGTCCAAACTTGACTCCTCCATCACATTTAAGTTCAGGATCACAGCTTTGCCCTGTCAGTTACTGGGAGCAATCAGTCTAAATACAAGCCATGAGGTCACAGAAAGTCCTGGTCTATGTAATACTTCCACTCCTTTATGCTTCTCACATCAAGAAACTGCTACATTCATTAGAAGGAAATTACTTTGTAATGCTTTATAAAGCCATGACCACTGATTCCGTCACATCTCATTTTCAACATTGGCCATGGTCACTCAGTTATGGAGCAGGACATACCCCGTTTAATACTTTGTGTTCTTCTTTCATCACCTGTTCAATGAGCTCAGATTTCATGGGTGGTTTGGAGTACTGGCCTGAGAGGAGCCCGTGTCCCAGTTTAGCCCTGATGGGCAGAAAAACAGAGTCAGTCTCATTTCACATTCATTTGGCTTCATTTCCTGCCCATCACACTCTGGAGATACAGCAATTCTCACGTGAAACAAAAATATGGTTTCGGCAGGAAGCTACTGTCAACATCAGCACAAATAAGTTTTAGTTAACATAATAGTCTTACATATGTGAGATTTTTAAAACATATTTAATCAAACTGAAAGTGTAGATGTGTGTGAAAGCTCTGGTGTTTATTAAGCATCCTTTTCAACTCCTCTGGGATTTCGAGGTTGCCGTTCAGGTATTTTTTGAGCTTTTGAGATGTTGATGAGTTGCTCCGAGTTGTAAAGGAAAAAAAAAAAAAAAAAACACCTTATTGTCATGGTTACGCACCATAACAACTATCTTGAGGTAAGAAATGAAGAACAAAAATCTTTCCAGCCACACTACATCCAAAACCACAGGGAATAATTGCTCAAACCTTTTATTTATGAAGATAAATATGCATACTGATATCTCAAACATAATACATGTATTTGTTTTATATTACACCTTGTTCCACTGATTGCTGCTCTGATTCCTGTTGAGGTAGTGGAAATATGAAACAGGGCAAATTATGAACCAAATTTTGATTTATCAGAGTCAACAATAAAACCAATACTATATCTATAATTACTTTAAATCAAAATACCCCTTTGCAGACAACACCAAAGACAAAAAATGGGGATGAGGCAAACTTACAGTATTTTTCCACTATAATTATCTGTGCACACTGTGCATCCCCTTTATTGGGTACCACCAGACAAATTATTCTTGTCATGAAACCTAATCATAGCTTTCATGATTAGCTTTCATGAAGGCTAATCATGAAAGCTTTCAAAAAACTAGAGGATCCTTGTCATCTAGAGATGGCTTGAGTTTAACCGTTACATTAAAGTAAGTAAACAATATTTTCAAATTGCCAAATACTATTTGCCTCATGGTATAAACATGTTTATTTGGCTGCCTGTCTGATAGCTGCTGTCAGGCTCTTGATGCTCATCAGCATCTGGCCTCTTGCAACACATGGCCTTCAATAACAAAATGGTGATGGTTTTATTAAGATAGAGATAAAATAAATGGGTACTAAAACATACAAATTATGCAATTTATGCTTATGTAATTTAGGTCATTTATTAATGAACTTCTGTTTTTAAATATCAACAACAGTGACAGAGGGAGCTGAAAAACACCATCTCTTCTGTCACTGCGTTGCATAACTCTCAGGAGTCTCTTACATCTGTGTGGCAAAATCCTGGGTGGGGTCAAGTGGTGAATAGTCGAATATCCTCTGAAGGTTACCTACATACCTAAGAGAGAAAACATATGGGGGTTGATATGTGGGGTGACACACAGACGTTGCCTCTAGAGAAACATGTGAGGAACTTAAAAGACCCGCGGCTGGTCAACGACTTATTTAATTATCATCTATGATCATAGACGGCCAAATTTGTTTTGGAGCAGCCAAACGAAGTGTCGAGTGTCAAACCATAGTCAGATATAGAATCTGCAGAGAAAGCTAAAGATTAGGGTGATGTTACAGAGGCCTTTCAACAATAATGGCCTGGAGTTAATCATCAACTACATGCAAAATCTGGTCATATTGGAATGATATCAAAAGCAGTACCTATGCCATTGTGTAACCCCAACTAGGAGTGTAACCATGGTGTTGCCATGGTAACACCAAGGAATGTCAGAGAAGGAAAGTACTAAAAGGCAACAACACATTTTTAAATTTAAATTTAACATAGTAAGGGACCACACCCATACCAGATACCAGAGAGCTTGTAGTCAGAATCATGTGTGTTTAAGCTACTAAATATTTTACACACTAATACAGAGAACTACTTAACATAAAATATACAGAGATACCACCCTTAGTTCCAATCAGAAACAAACTTCTTGGTTTAAAGAAAATAATTTAAGATTTCCATCTGCTAAATGAGCATCATATTAAAAAATTTTATTAGTTGATAAGGCTGTCAGGTTCAAGATTTTTTAACATGATCAACGGTGTGAATATGTTAAGAGTTATGTCATCAAAGATTGCTGTAGTTAAAAAAACAAAAACACTACGATATGAATGTGTCACAGCGTACAGCACTCACATCCTCTGGAAATCTGGGATGCTGAACAGAACCTGTAGCACTGTGCTGAGGTAGCAGCTGTTTCCCAGGTTTTTGATGCCAGTGTAACCAGAACCAAACACCGCCTTCAGCTTCATGCCCGACTCTTGGATCACTTCCCACTCACTGACTCGCGGTCGGGGGTTATTGTCTGTGTGGTGTCCATTTTCTGTCTGAAATAGGAGGAGATGGAGATGACTAGGATGGTTTTATGTGAAGAATTTTCTTTGTTGTGAAGAAATGTTGGCAAAATGTCTAATATAGCTCTAATAAAATACATTTTTGACACATTTTCTTTAAACACAGCAGCTGTGAAATTAGTCCACTTACTCTCCTCTGCATCTGGAGCATGTCTATGCCAAAGTGTGACAAGTGCTCTGACATGTGGGGGTCCAAAACAGCCTCTTCCTCCTCAAACGAATAAACATCTGTAATAAAAAAGGTGAGTGGCAAAATTACCATTAAAAAAAAAAAAAAATTAAATAATAATATGTAGCCATAGCCGTACAGACACAAAATCTGCTTCTAATAAAATATACTCATTATCAAAAAGCCTAGCTTAGCACATTTTATTATCATGTGCTATCAATAAACAGCACAATAATTGCCAATAGTCATATTTTTGAATATATAGATATCGATGTTTACATGGCAGTGTAGAAAAAAAAAAATCAAAAGTAGCAAACCTATGACAGAGCAGAACACTTGGATGTTTCAAATACATAAATTCTGTTTTGTTGATGAGCTGCCGGAATAATTTTTTTTTATTTGCATTGTTTATTTATGAATGCGTGTAGGTCACAGGGGCAGTCTTATTACTGTTTTTATTTTATTCTTGTTTCATGGTTGAAACTTAAATAAAATAAGCTTTTTAAGAAAAAGACAACCTATTTCGCAACAACAGTTCTGACAATGTGCCTCTTATAAATATAGCTTTAAGGTCCAGTGAAGGAATGGATAAAATGGGATCCAGGCAAAGTGCTGCAATAAAAAGAGGATGTTTTCAGCCCAGCTGCAGTTGTTTTAGATTAATTACACATATTTCTAATGTAGAACTCAACTAAAAGGAAGCAATAAATAAATAAAACATGGGGCCTTTCAATCAAGAGATTCTGGATTTAATTAATTTTGAGGGACATTCTTGGAAAATCCTTTTTAAAAGTTTGCATCCCTGTTGTGCAAAACATTCTCAAACAACAAGATTTGCAGCTTTATAGGATGACTGTATTGTGATAAATCTAGCTGGTAAAAAAAAATACTAGGGCTGTTGTAAACGAATATTTTAGTAATCGAGTAATCGAGTAATCTATCGATTATTCTTACGATTAATCGAGTAATCGCATGAAAATTTTGATAAAATGAAATATTGGTAAATCTGGCATAACAGCAGTGTTACTATCGGATATCAATATCAGTCCAATTTTTCATATTTGAGCTTCTCTACTAGCTACTTTTTTGTAGTTTAG